>JAJOOR010018136.1:0-51708 GCA_036250505.1 Solanum acaule | reverse complement strand
AACAAGAAAAGAATTATCAACATAGATTTAGTGTGATACTATCTAATAGGCTAGTGTCCATTGGTGCGAAGTAATAACTAAGCCAAACATCGATTATGATGTCTAATATGAGGTAAAGGTAAGGGTTAGTAAATTATACACACGTAGCCGGACCAAGGTGCAGGATGAAATTCTCTAGATGCCGGACCAAGGATTTAGAGATACCTAACTTATCACTTTGCATGTGATACACTAGAAAGTGATTACTATTATTAGGATTACTGTGTTATGAGCTTATGGGGAACAAATTCCTAGTTACTTTTAATAATATGAATATAAATAAATAGTTAGTTCAAAGCTATCTTTTTATTGTTTTTTTATTTTATTTCAAATTAAATCCCCCCATTGTTATAACGACTACCGAGTTAAATATTTGCTATTGACAATATTCTTCCATATTCTCTGTGGGATCGACCCCGACTCATAGTTGGGTAAATATATTACATACGATCGTTTATATTTCTTTTCAAGAAGTATATTTGAACGTTATCAAATTTTGGCGCCGCTGCCGGGGAAATTTGTCTTTTAGATTTATTTTAACTACATTATTGAACGTTAGTCAAATATTTCCTAATTTTACTTTTTCTTTATGTTTTTGTTTCTCTCAGGTTCTGACTCTAGTGTATGCCAAGTACACGGAGCCAGTGCGAACCACTTACTCCATACGATCCAGAGTTGAACAGAACTTTGAGAAGAATGAACAATCAAGGAATTCTAGTTAATCCTATCGGAGTAAATCTTGGTGATGTAGTTGAGTTACAATAGCCAAGAGTAGCTGGTGGGGAAAACCGGGGTCTAGCTGAAAATTAAATAGGAGATGCAGTGAGGGTGCATGGTCCACCAGGAGCACAACCGCATGACAATTACAGAGGCAATGTCAATATTGCTGACTCTGATGCACCTCTAGTCTTACCCCCTTTGCCTCCGTGGCACACATTTGTGGTAACCAATAGCTTAATGCAGATGCTTACAGCGAGGGGCAGCTTGTTGTCAGGGTTGCCATCGGAGGACCCACATCCTCACATAGCCAAGATAAGGGTGGTTTGCAAGAGCTGTATCGTTCAACCAGACATGGCTATGGATGTCATCGGATTGCGAGTGTTCCCTCTATCACTGACAGGCGATGCTGCTATATGGTTCACCGAGCTTCCTTATAACTCAATCTATACATGGAACCAACTGAGATATGTGTTCTTAGCAAGGTATTATCCAGTGTCCAAGAAGCTCAATCACAAAGATAGGGTCAATAATTTTGTGGCATTACCTGGAGAATCTAGGAGTAGCTTATGGGACAAATTCACTTTGTTCATAAGAGATGTTCGGATCACCGTATTGATGATGAGTCGCTGAAGGAATATTTCTATCGAGGTCAGGATGACAACAATAAAGCAGTGCTTGGCACTATTGCTGGAGAATCATATGGTGAGTGCACATATGCGCAGATTGTAGAAAAATTGGAGAAGATCTGTCGTAATAATAAAGCATGGAGCATTAGGAGGTCTGATACTGGGAGAAACACATTTGTCGTTCATGCTACGAACAATCAGTCTGCAGAGGAGATTCGTGAGAAGATGGCTTAGATGAGGACCGAGTTGGGATTGGTATTGAAGCATGTGAGCGGAGGTGCAGAGAAGGTAAATGCTATGAATTACTTGACTAGAATGCCACCACCAGTTGAAGAGTGTTACTATGAAGAGGATGCTTATGCAGTGAATGATCAGAGAGGGGGTTTTCGACCTAATGCTCAAGGATCCAACACGAAAAACTGGTGCCAAGGTCCAGGAAACCAAGGTTAGAACTATGGAAATTACAATCGAGAGGGTCAATATATCCGGGATGGAAACTTCTACCGTGACAACAGCTACAACCGGAACAACTATGGCAATAGAAACGATCGGGTTGGACCTTATGTTCCCCCTCAAAATCGGGAATCTGGTGCTAGGGAAGCTGGAGGCAATCTGGCGCGTATTGAAGATATGGTGCATAAAATGATGATAAGGTTTGGTGCAACTGATGAGAATGTGAAGGAGATGAGAAACGACTTTTTTGGTATTGGTCAAAAGGTTAACGCCTATGCAGTGTCAATAAAGCATCTCGAGCAGCAGATGACTCAGTTGTGTACTACAGTGAACCCACATCAACCTGGCACTCTTCCTTGCAACACTATCCAAAATCGAATTAATGATGGTCATTGTATGGCAGTTACTACTTGAGTGGGTAAGCAAACCATAGATCCACCTATGCCGTCTTTGATGGATGATGCGATTAGAAAAGAAGATGATGTGGTAGAGGTTAGAGAAGAATATGAGACTGCGACAGAGCAAGAAGCGGAGATATCTCAGAAAATGGTCCCCATACCTAGACCTCCACCACCTTTTCCACAGAGGTTAGTGAAGAAAACTGAAGATGGTAAATATCGCAGCTTTACTACTATGTTGAAGCAGCTTTCTATCAATGTTCCTTTCATAGAAGCTTTGGAGCAAATGCCTGGGTATGCGAAGTTTATTAAAGATATGGTGACAAAGAAAAGGTCTATGACTTTTGAAGATGATGATAGATTACAACATTGTAGCACTATTTCTACAAGATCTCTTGTGCAAAAGAAGGAAGACCTTGGTGCTTTCACGATCCCATGTACTATAGGGTTGTTACACTTCGCTAAGGCATTGTGTGATCTTGGTGCTAGCATCAACCTCATTCCATTATCTATTTACAAGAAGTTGGGCCTAGGGGACCCAAAGCCCACTGCAATGTGGTTACTAATGGCCGATCAAACTGTGAAGAAGCCCATTGGTTTACTCCATGATGTGCTAGTGAAAGTGGAGTCTTTCATTTTTCCGGCAGATTTTGTGATTCTTAACTGTGAGGTTGATTTTGAGGTTCCCATCATCGTTGGGAGACCATTTTTTGTCACAGGGCGTGCTTTGGTTGATATGGAAAAGGGACAGATGAAGTTTAGACTGAACAATGAAGAAGCAACTTGCAATATTTGTAGGTCCTTGAAGCAAAATGGTGAGCTTCAAACAGTATCTGCTATAACTTATAGAGTGGAGAGTGGGGCAGAAGTGCAAATTGAAGAGCGACTAGGTGTTGAGGCATTAGCAGCAGTTATGATGAATTTCGATAGTGATGGTATTAAAGAGTATGGTGAGTTGGTAGCTGCACTCGGTAGGTGTGAATATCCGTCCAAACCAAAGAAGTATGAGTTAGACATGAAGAATCGCGAGTCCCCACCCGCAAGACCATCTATTGTGGAGGCACAGAAATAGGAGCTTAAGGCTCTACCACCGCATTTGAGGTATGTATACTTGGGCAGAGTGAATACTTTGCCGGTCATCATTGAGGCAAATTTGAATGCGACACAAGTAAAGTGCTTGGTGACTGTGTTAAAGAGGTTTAAGCGAGCTATTGGGTGGACTATTGCGGATATTATTGGGATTCCTCCCGGTATTTGATCTCATAAAATCCAACTCATGCCAGATCATAAGCCCAGTATCGAGCACCAGAGAAGATTAAATCCACCTATGCAAGAGGTAGTTAAAAAGGAGATCATCAAGTGGCTGGATGCGGGAGGTATTTACCCCATTGCAGATAGTAGTTGGGTCTGTCCTGTGCAGTGCGTGCCTAAAAAGAGTGGTATTAATGTGGTTCCAAATGAAAGAAATGAGCTCGTTCCAATGAGGCCCATTACTAGATGGAGAGTTTGTACGGATTACCGAAAGTTGAATGCATGGACAGAAAAGGACCACTTTCCTATGCCGTTCATGGACCAGATGTTGGATAGACTTGCAGGAAAGGGAAAGGGTTGGTATTGTTTTCTTGATGGGTATTCAGGCTACAATCAAATTTCTATAGCTCCAGAAGACCAAGAGAAGACCACCTTCCGTTGCCCTTATGGGACTTTTGCATTCAAAAGGATGCCACTTAGGTTGTGCAATGCTCCAGCAACCTTCCAGCGCTGTATGATGTCTATATTTTCTGATATGGTGGAAGACACTATTGAAGTGTTCATGGATGATTTTTCAGTTGTAGGTGATTCTTTTGATCGTTGTCTAGATCATTTGGCCGAGGTGCTTAAAAGGTGTGAAGACTGCAACTTGGTGCTGAATTGGGCGAAGTGTCATTTTATGGTTAAAGAAGGTATAGTGTTGGGTTATCGAATTTAAGAGAATGGTTACTGTACCTATCATTATTTCACCTGATTGGGAACAACCGTTTGAGGTAATGTGTGATGCAAGTGGAGTGGCGCTTGGTGTGGTACTAGGACAGAGGAAAGAGAAAATTATTTACCCTATTTACTATGCTAGCAAAGCTCTAATGTGGCCCAGAAGAATTATACTGTGACCCAACAAGAACTTCTTGCGGTGGTTTTTGCATTCGAGAAATTTCGATCCTACTTGCTTGGTACTAACCATTCTGACCATTCTGCATTGAGGTATTTGATGGCAAAAAAGGATGCAAAACCAAGATTGATTAGATGGGTATTGTTGCTGCAAGAGTTTGATTTTGTGGTAAAAGATAGAAAGGAGACCAAAAATCAAGTTGCCGATCACCTATCCAGATTAGAGGAAGAGGCTATGCTAAAGCTTGCAGATAGGGTTGAAATTAATGAGGCTTTTCCAGATGAACAGGTATTGGCTGCTTCTCATGATTTAATTCCTTGGTTCACAGACTTTGCTAAATATTTGGCAACCGATATTGTTCCCCCGAATTTGTCGTTTCACCAAAGAAAATTTTTTATGCATGATGTGAAGAAATTGTTTTGGGATAAGCCTTACTTGTATCGTAGTTATGCTGAAGGAATTATCCGTCGCTGTGTGCCCGAGGTTGAGATGTTTAGTGTACTTGAAGCATGCCATTCATCGCCTGTTGGTGGGCATCATAGTGGTATTCGCACTGCACATAGGGAGCCTCATAGGGAGCCATTTGGATGTTAGAGTTGTAACTGTTATTGTAAGCAAACTCAATGAGAGGTAAGTTATCATCCCAATTACCCTTGAAGTCAATCACACGCGCCCTCAACATATCTTATGAATTTAACGCTCTGCTTGACAATCACTATGATGATAAAATGTAGTGCTAAGGTTCACCTTTGAACCCAAACCCTTCTGGAAAGACTTCCAAAATTGTGCAGTGAATTGCGCATCTCTATCTGTAATGATGGACACCGTAAGTCCATGAAGTCTAAAAACCTCATTAATATATAACTTAGCATAATCTTCCACTGAAAAGGTAGTCTCTACCTGTAAGAAATGGCCTAATTTAGTCATTCGATCTACAATCACCCAAATTGAATCATGATGCCTGCGAGACCACGACAACCCAGTAATGAAATCCATATTGATTATCTCCCACTTCCATTACGAAAGTTCTATGTTCTGAGACATACCACCGGGCCTCTGGTGCTCTACTTTGACTTGTTGGCAATTCGAGCACTTAGCAACGAACTGTACAACACACCACTTCATACTACTTCACCAATAGACTTCTCTTAAGTCATGATACATCTTTGTAGAACCCGGATGGATTGAATATCTAGAGCTATTAGCTTCCTCCGTGATCCTCTATTGAAGTTTATCCACCTTTGGTACAGATAATCTACCTTGATGCCTCAACACTCCATCTCCCCCTTGTTGAAATGCCATCACTTTCTGCTTATGAACATTGGCCTTCAATTCAAGTAAAATAGGGCCTTGAACCTGTTTCTCTTTCAGTTCAAACACTAATGATGTTTCAGCCCAATTCATCACCACCACTCCCCATTCATTGGAATCCATTAACCGAACTCCCAATCGTACAAGTTTGTGCACGTCTTTGGCTAACTCCTTCTTGCCTTCCTCAACATGGGCGGTACTACCCATACACAATCTGCTTATTGCATCAGCAACAACATTAGCCTTACGTGGATGATAGAGAATACTCATATCACAATCTTTGAATAACTACAGCCACCTTCTTTGTCTGAGATTAAGCTCTCTGTGACTGAATACATACTGAAGACTCTTGTGATAGGTGAACACATATTCATGAACACCATAAAAATAATGACACCATATTTTCAAAGCAAATACTACAACAACCAACTCAAGATCACGGGTTTGGTAATTCCTCTCGTGAATCTAAAGTTATCTAGAGGCATTAACTATAATTTTTCCATTCTTCATCATTACACAACCTAATCCAACTTTGGACGCATCAAAATATACCACAAAGCCTTGCGTACCCTTTGGTAAGGTCAATACTAGGAGTAGTCAACCTAGTTTTCAAATTCCTAAAAGTTTTTCTCACAAGCTTCATACCATTGAAACTTAACTATTTTTTAGTCAACGGGGTTGAAATAGATGAAAACCCCTTGACAAACCTCCTATAATAGCCAGCCAATCCTAGGAAACTCCTAATATCCATTGGGAATGTGGGTTTAGGCCAATTTGTACTACTTCATCTTTTGAGTGTCAACTTGAATCCAATCAACAAAACAATGCGGCCTAAGAATGCCACAGCCTCAAGCGAAAATTTACACTTACAGAATTTATCATACAACTCTCTATCATTGAGAGTTTGAAGAACTACTCTGAGATGACTAGCATGATCCTTCTCATTCCTCGAATAAATCAGAATGTCATCAATGAAAATGATAGCAAACATATCAAGATAGGGCTTAAAACCTCTGTTCATAAGGTCCATGAACGTTGTAGGAGCATTAGTCAAACCAAAAGACATGACTAGAAACTTGTAATAACCATAGCGGGTCCTGAAAGCTATCTTAGGGATATCACTTTCTCTTATTCTCAACTAATGATAGAAGGATCTGAAATCTATCTTAGAAAAACAAGGGGAACCCTGAAGTTGATCGAAAATATCATCAATTCTAGGAAGAGGATACTTATTCTTGATAGTAACTTTGTTCAACTGATAGTAATTAATACACATCCTAAGTGAACCAACTCTCTTCCTGACAAATATGATAGGAGCGCCCCAAGGTGAGACATTGGTCGAATTAAACCTTTCTCAAGAAGATCTTTCAACTGATCTTTTAACTCTTTCAACTAGGCTGGAGCCATTCTATATGACGGAACAGAGATAGGACTAGTATCAAGGAAAAATATCTATATCGAAGTCTATTTCTCTCTCAAGATAGACTTCAGGAAGATCATCTGGAAAGACCTCAGGAAACTCACTCACAACTGGAACTGATTGAATAGGTGGTGTCTCAACACTAGAGTCATTAACTCGAACTAAGTGATAGATGCACCCCTTGGAAACTAACTTTCCGGTCTTAAGGAATGAAATAAAACGACCCTTAGGCACTACTAAACTACTCATCCACTCAATAACTAGCTCATTATGAAACTGGAACTTAACTACTCGAGTTCTACAATCATAAGAGGCATGAAGACAGTCCATAACTAGAATAACATCAAAATCTACTATGTCTAAATTGACTAAGTCAGTCATGGTGTCCTTATGATTGAAAGAAATGACACAATCACTATAAAATCGAACATCATAGCTATATATGGAGTCACAAAAGATAGACTCGCACCTGGATCTAGCAAAACATATACATCAAAAGTAAAGACTTTGATCATACCAGTGACAACATCTGGCGAATTCTCTTGCTCTTGGCGACTGGTGATAGCATACAAACGGTTTTCTCCTCCGCCTGTCCCTAAGGTAGCTCCTGTAGGTGCAGCTCTGTCTGGCGGAGCCATTGATGAAGATTGGGATTTATTTCCCCCATTGACAATATTTTGCATGTTCTTAGGGCACTCTCTCATCAAGTGACCACTTTTGAAGCAACTAGTGGAGCCATCACGACACTTTCCTGAGTGGTACCTACCACAGTTAGCAGATGCAGGAGTCTCATTACCTCCTTGTGTCACACTACCTTGAGACTAAGCAGGTCTATCTCTAAAGTTCTGCGAATTTTGATTCTTGAACTAACCTTTGTTCCTTGGTGCAGGTGTACTAGCAGATGATGGAGAAGGTCAGTTTGGCTTGTGTTGAAAAGAAAACTGCTTTGCATTACTCTTTCGCTACCCAAACTCATTTTTTGTTATCTTAGCCTTCTTGTCTTAGAACTCTTCCCTATCCCTCAGCTTATCTTTCTCGACTTGCTGGACATGGATCATGAGCCTTGCTATATCCATGTGTCTTATCAACATCGCAGCCTTACCTCTATTCTTGACAAACAAGACAACACAGACACAAATAAGCTCATCATACTCCTCATATCAACAACTATCTCCGGAGCATAGCGGAAAAGTTGGGTGAACTTGAGGATGTACTCATGCACACTCATGGATTCCTGCTTAAGAGTGAGGAATTCCCTTACCTTTGCCTCTCTCAATTCACGGGAAAAGAAATGCCCCATGAATGCCCCTTCAAACATAGCCTAGCTCACAATTTGTGCACCCTCAGCTCTACTCTTCTTCCATTGGCCGTACCATATTCTAGCAACACCCTTCAATTTGTATGCAGCTAGTTCCATTTGCTCAGCATCATCAACATGCATAACTTCAAAAAGTTTCTATAACTCTTCCACAATGTTCTTGGATCCTCGGTTACACTTGTACCAACGAAGTTTGGAGGATTCATCCCTAAGAACACACAGATTCTAAATGTATCGGCCGCATCCTGGTGATCCCCTCTCTGCTGACCAGCTTGGTTGGCCACCACTTGACTCAACATCCGGATATCATCCCAAAACATAGCATTTTTTACCTCTCATTGAGGTTACACTTCTAGTGAATAGGGGACCCCTTGATCCCGAGGATCAACATTCCTCCTAGTTGGACGACCTCGGACAGCTCTTCATGGAGGCATGATCTGATAGATATGCACAAGCACAAATTAGAAAGAAACTTTATAGAGTTGAACTCTATCGCACGAAAAGACTATGAAAGAAGTGAGATAGTTCTTAAATGACGTAGCCAAATAATTGTAGATATGGCGCGCCCTAAGAATCTTGAAATGTTTGCTCTCATACAAAGTTGGTCACGCCCCGAGCCTACACCTTGGGCATGGTCGGCACTTAAGAACCATTGTTGGCACCAAGCGAACCCTTGGCCTGGCTCAATACTCAGCAGAAGACTTACTCAATAAAAGATGAACTCAAAACCAAAACTTTAAATCAAATGCATAATTCAAAATAAAATAAAATATTCAACTAGCCCAAAATAGGCAACGCAAGTCTTTAGAACATTTAACAAAGAAATGAAAAGACTCCTGAACTTCTATTGTCTATCTATCTATAAAGCCTCTAACAACTAGGATAGAAGTCGGGAGAAGACCCACGACATCCTAACTAAACTGAAAAAAATAAATGGGAATCCTCTGGAAGAAAGGAGGCTCACTAAGAAAATCTGGAACTCGCTTGGATCAGCGAAGTGATGGTTGATGATCCTGGTTACCTGTATCTGCATCATGAAAGATGCAGGACAAATGGCGCCAGTTCATGGAATGTACAAGCATGTAAGGGGAATACTGAACATAACCTGCAAGCTTAAAATGTTAAAAAGGAAACATACTCACCTCGACTTTACTGAACTCAAACTTAACTCATAGATACTCAACTCAATGCAGTATAAAACAACAATAAAATTACAGTTTATATAAAGTATTTAAAACAGTAGATAAAAACTCAATGTATTAAAAATTACAATAATAACTCAGTTAGTCTAAAAAGATACAGAATAACTCTGTTTGGAAGATTCTCTAACCGACAACCATCACTATGAATTAGGTGATGATACAACATCTCGCTTACTCTGCCAGAACTGTCCTATAACTTGTCAGGGTATAGAACTCCTCAACTAAATGGATCCACTAAGTTAGGATTAAAAAGCAATAAGGAATCATCTAAAAAGTATGACCCTTTCTACCCACGTTGGCTACATGGTTTATGTTGGCTGTGAGTTATTTGAACTCTCCCCCATATCAGTGCTTAATACTACTCCAAAAATATAACTTAGCTCATATGTTTTTAAAAAACATTTCATCATTCTCAACTTTGATATTATTACTCAAAAGGCTTCTCTTAAAAAAGATAGTACTCCAAACTCCTAATGAACTTTTTTAGAAATCGATGTTTCCTCTCTTCTTAAATGTAAGAACATTTACTCTAGGGAATACTTAGTTCCATGTATCATTTTTAAAAAATGAAACTCAACTTTACTCTTCATCAACTAAACTACTCAAGTCTTTAAAACAAGCTTAAAAGATTGTCTAAGACTTCTCAAAAGGACTTGAAAGAAATCTCAAGACTTAACTCTTAACTCTACCTTGAATTTGAATTATGGATTCTAGGGTAATGATTCATGTTATTTATTATATCTCGGTATTTAGATGTAGTTTAGAGTGTGCATATCAAGTAGAAAACATAGGTACGATTCAAAGGAACTCAAACGGAAAGAAGGTCGAAAGACTAGAGGTCTTGGCGACCCTGGCGCACGGAGTGGCGTGTGGCGCCAGCCCCATAACTACAGACCAGTAGTTGGGGCACACCAGCTGGCGCAGGGGGCCAGACCCCAAACTACAGACCAATAGTTTGGGTGATATGGCTGGCGACATTCCCCAGGTCTTTGCCCAGAAACAGACGAATTTTCTTGTTCTTTTTATGCTCCTCTAAAATCAAATGATTTCCCTCAAACTCTTTTGGATACTTAGACCCAACATAATTACAATGAAATCCACTCTAAATTACTCAAGACAACATTCAAACACAAGATCCTCATCGCAAGAACTCAACGAAACCTCATACTTAAAGAATAGATCACAAACTTCAAGAAACTCATCAAGAACTCAAATTTATTAATATTTATAGATGGATTATAATATATAAATCATGATTGGAATGTGGGTGAATGAACCCAACACTATGAAAACTTACATACCTCGATTTGGCGAAACAAATCCTCGATTGCCCAAGAACATTGATCTTTTCTTCCTTTTCTCCTCTTTTCCTCTTCTTTTCCTTTTCTCAAAACGTTGAGCGTAATTATGACTTGTAAAACTCCCCAAATCATATTTGACCCCAAAATATTACTAATAATCATTTATTCTGATTGGGTAAGGAAAGACCCAAATACCCCTCACTAATTCGAGTAACTTTCCTTAACTAGACATGCTAACTTCAAACAACTATATCTCCCTCATCTGAACTAGAAACTTAGCGAACTCAGTGGCATTGGAAAGAGGATTCCAAGACCTTTCATTTCATATCTTATGGGCCACCGAACTTATCCTATACTGAAAGTTATGGTCATTTGAAGTTGACCCAAAACTCAAAACCTAAGCATAACTTGCAAAATTTCAGATTTAGCTATTTCCAATTTAGAGCTTTCTAAATTTAGCTCTTTCTAAGGAGGGATGTTACAATATCTCCCCATTGGGAACATTCATCCTCGAATGACATCACTTTAAGTAGACTAAGGGTGGTAACATCTAACACCCAACTCAAACACTCAACATGCAATTTAACACATCATTTCAACTTAAAAGTATTAAGAAAAGAATTAGTACCTTGATTTGAAATTTTTCCAGACTCAAAGAGACGTGGGTATCTCTTCTTCATATCATCCTCAATCTCCCATGTAGCTTCTTACCAAACCTCATAACACCCTTTATGGGTGAAACCTTTATATAAACCCAATCATCCACCTCAAACTATAAGTCTCTTCTCCTAACTTCGGTATAGGATTTCTGACGACTCTGTGCTGTTTTCAACCTTTCTTGAATAGTCTTAACTTTTTCCATAGCTTGATAAACAAAGTCTGGTCCTATCAACTCAACTTTACCTACCTCAAACCATCCAATAGGAGATCTACTTCTTCTCCCATTAAGAACCTCATAACGAGCCATTTGGATTCTAGAGTGGTAACTGTTGTTGTAAGCAAACTCAATTAGAGGTAAGTGATCATCCCAATTACCCTTGAAGTCGATCACACAAACCCTCAGCATATGTTCTAAAGTCTCAATTGTAAACTCTTCTTGACCATTAGTCTGAGGATGGAAAACAATGTTAAGGTTCAATTTTGAACCCAAGCCCTTCTGGAAAGACTTCCAAAATTGTGTGGTGAATTGTGCACCACTATCTGAAATGATGGACACCTTAACTCCATGAAGTCTGACTACCTATTGAATATGTAACTTAGCATAATCTTCTGCTTAAAATGTAGTCTTTACCTGAAAGAAATGGGTTGATTTAGTCATTCAATCTATAATCACCCAAATCTAATCATGCTACCTGCGAAACCGCGACAACCTAGTAATGAAATCCATATTGATCATCTCTCACTTCCATTTCGGAAGTTCTATGTTCTAATCCATACCACCGGGCCTCTGGTTCTCTATTTTGATTGTTGGCAATTCGGGCACTTAGCAACGAACTCTAAAATACACCTATTCATACTAATCCACAAATATACTTCTCTCAAGTCACGATACATCTTTGTGGAACCCGGATGGATAGAATAACTGGAGCTACGAGCTTCCTCCATGATCCTCTCTTGAAATTCATCCACCTTTGGTACACAAATCTACCTTGATACCTCAACACTCCATCTCCCCCTATTCAAAAGCCATCACTTTCTGCTTATGAACATTTGCCTTTAATTCAAGTAAAATAGGGTCTTAAACCTGTTTCTCTTTCAGTTCAAACACTAATGATGTTTCAGCCCAATTCATCACCACCACTCCCCATTCATTGGAATCCATTAACCGGACTCCCAATCGTACAAGTTTGTGCATGTCTTTGTCTAACTCCTTCTTGCCTTCCTCAACATGGACGATACTACCCATAGACAATCTGCCTAATGCATCAGCAACAACATTGGCCTTACCCGGATGATAAAGAATACTCATTTCATAATCCTTGAGTAACTTCAACCACCTTCTCTGTCTGAGATTAATCTCTTTCTAATTGAATACATACTAAAGACTCTTGTGACTGGTGAACACATATACATGAACACCATAAAGATAATGACACCATATTTTCAAAGCAAATACTACAACAACAAACTCTAGGTCATGAGTTGGGTAATTCCTCTCGTGAATCTGAAGCAATCCGGAGGCATAAGCTATAACTTTTCCATTCTATATTAATACACAACCCAATCCAACTCTGGACGCATCAAAATATATCTCAAAGCCTTACGTACCCTCTGGTAAGGTCAACACTGGGTAGTATTCAACCTAGTTTTCAATTTCTGAAAGCTTTTCTCACAAGCATCAGACTATTGAAACTTGACTGTTTTCTGAGTCAACTTAGTCAAAGGGCATTAAATAGATGAAAACCCCTCGACAAACATCCAATAATAGGCAACCAATCCCAAGGAACTCCTAATATCCATTAGGGATGTGGGTGTAGGCCAGTTCTGTACTGCCTCATCTTTTGAGTGTCAACTCGAATCCCATCACAAGAAATAATGTGGCCTAAGAATGCTACAGAATCAAGCCAAAAATCACACTTAGAGAATTTAACATACAACTCTCTATCCATGAGAGTTTAAAGAATTACACTGAGATTACTATCATGATCCTCCTCATTCCTCGAATAAATTTGTAATGACCCGGAAAACTAGTAAGTGAAACTAGAGCCTAACGAGTTGCTTTTGAGTTTGTTGTGGTGTTTAAAGTTGTACAATGTCTTCCCAAGCTTAGGTTGAGGAGTTTAGGGGTCGAACGTCAAGGTATGACCCCCCAAGGACCAACCAAGGGTCCTTGAGGGGGACCCTAAAGTCTAAACCCCCAAAGCTGCCTAGAACCAAAAAGCTTCCAAATTGAAGAGGACTCATGGATGGGACCTACGCCCCATAGGTCTATCCACGCCTCCTGGATGACCTCCGTGGGTCAAGGACCCAAAATCCATGTTCTAGTCCAAAACCATGGACAGCCAGTATGGCTCGTGGACCCACTCGTGGTCCGTGGGTGGGATTTCGTAGGTCACACCTGCAATGCTGTCCTATTCGGCCAAATGGAGGGCAACTTAGTAAATTCCTTTAATGCTTAGTTAAGTTAAGGGATGGTTATTATTGATTAATTAAAGTTTTTTAAGGCTTTTAAGGTATTAAAACTCCTTTTTGAACTCATTATTCCAAAACACAAAATTAGATAACCTCCTCTCTTCCAAATATCCTCTGTCTAGACACCACTATTGGAGAAGAAGGATTCAAGCTTTGAAGCTCAAGATCTCACTATTCTCACTCAAATTTTGTGGAGTTCTTCCCTAAAAGTATGGTTGTCTTCAGCCTTGATTAAGTTTCATTCAAGGAGTCCCCTCAAAGATGATTTCAAGTTTTCAAAATCCCCCAAAAAGTTAGGGTTTTCATTCTAAGCAAGGGTTCAATTCCAAAACGTTTTCAAAGGTTTATAAGTGATGAACTAATAATGAATTGTTGAATTAATGATTAATTATGGTGTTTCCTCCTATGAACCCATGTTACCCCCAAAATCCTAAATTTATGAATTGTGATTTGGGTTGAATGATTAAGGATGTATGTTGAATTGTTTATGTTTATATTGAATTAGTTATTGCATCATGTTAATTCCCTTATATATTGTAGTATCCTAGATGTATGGATTGAGATTGATTCATAGCTTTGGAGGGCAATTTGATAAAGGATTTATGTATGATTATGATGTGAAGTATATGTGTGTGATCTCAATGAGATTGTTATGATCATGTTTAGAATGTAATTGTGTTTTGATTGAAAGCTTATTCTCAATTATGCACTTATGAATGATAATGATAGAATGTGAAAGGTTTCTTTAATGTGATGTTGTACCCTGAATTGGTAGGCTTAAGCATCCTCTTCTTGTATAAATGAAAGTAATGTGAATGTTGTATCTTGAATTGGTAGGATTAGGCATCCTCTTCTTGTATAAATGAAAGTAATGTGAATGTTGTATCTTGAATTAGTAGCCTTAGACATCCTCTTCTTGACTAATGAATGCGTCTTGACTTAATGAATATGAATCGATAGGCTTATGGCATTCGTTTCATAAATGAACTAATGTAATGACGACTCTTGAATCGATAGGCTTATAGGCTTATGGCATTCCTTTCAAAATGAGTCAATGAACTAATGTACCTTCAATTGATAGGATTATGGCATTACTTTCATGTGTATACTAATGTAATGATGAACCATGAATCGATAGGCTTATGGCATTCCTTTCATGAGGATTCAAGAGCTATCTTAATAATGTACCATGAATCGATAGGCTTATGGTGTTCCTTTCATGTGTAATAATGTACCTTGGGTCGATAGGCCAATGGCATTCCTCTCAAGTATAATGATGTTAATGTGAATGAACTGCTCTATGGGAATGGAGGCTAAGCACCGAGTGGATATGGTAAGATGGAAACTCTCCCAATGTTAGGTTAGAGTTCCAATGAACATCTTCCTATCCCATAACTATGTGCCCACATAGGATATTAGCTAGTTTATCCACATAAGCTAAAATGTACCTAGTTCTACCTTAGGCAAGTAGGACACCTGTCTTCAGTGTGGGGTCATATGACACCAGATTCAATGATTTGCTCTCATGGTCTATGTCGGTTAAACATTTATTCCCATCATGTGAGATGTTCACTATGGTTGTTTGAGAAGTTCTATTAAGTGTGGGTAGTAGTATGGGATGCCATCCATGCATTGCACAAGTAGGCTTTGAGGGGAGCTATAGTGAGTTCTCTAATGTCTTAATGACTAATGTATGAATGTGCTCTTAATGAAGCTAATGAGGAATATTGACTCAAATGTCTGATGTAATTATGCAAGCTTTACTTGGATTGTATTATGGGTTACTTTACTTGTCATGACTTATGAAATGCTTATGTTTCTTATGTATGTATATTGTCTAAAGGTAAAAAAGGAAGGATGGTAAGTTCACTTTTGGTGGCCTTAATGTGGTACTTAGTGTGGATTGTGGTATGGGACGTTATTCATACATTGCACAAAGTATAGCTTGGGGTTACTTAAGGTGAAGGCTTCTAATGTGATGAAATGGCTTGTATGTTGATTATAATTGTATTTTATGTCTCTTTTACTTATGTTCATGATGTTTATAAAAAAAATGGCATAATGCATGCTTTTCAACCAAAATGTTCGTTTTAAGCATGGTTTTTGCATGGCTATCATACTTAGTGCATTAAATATGCTAACCCATATTTCTTCTATTTTACTACAAGTGTAGGTTCCGAAAAGTGAGTTGAGTTCTTCTAGTTGAAGCTTGGATTGTGTTCTTCCAAGACTTGTGGTATGTCCTCATGTATCCGAGGACAAGTACTTTTGATGTTTCATCTCTTTCATTGTAATAGACTCTTTTAAACTTTCTATTGTAAAGGGTCATGGCCCTACTTTTGATTCGGAAATTGTTTTTAGATGGCCATGTGAGACTAGTAGAGACTTCACCTGTTTTAAATGATATTTGGATTGTATGGATTTAAAGAAAAGTTTTAAATTCTGCACTATTTTATTGTCTTATGTCTATGTATACTATGACACTAATATAAGGCTTTTCGGAGTCTTGTACGTCGTGTGACATCTAGGGGGTACCCCTGGATCGTTACAAAATTAGAATGTCATCAATGAAAACGATAACAAACATATCAAGATAGGGCTTAAAAACTTTGTTCATAAGGCTCATGAACGCTACAGGAGCATTAGTCAAACCAAAAGACATGACTAGAAACTCATAATGACCATAGTGGGTCCTGAAAGCTGTCTTAGGGATGCCACTTTCTCTTACTCTCAACTGATTGTAGCCGGATTTAAGGTTTATCTCAAAAAAATAAATGGCTCCCTGAAGTTAATCAAAAAGATCATCAATTCTCAGAAAATGATGCTTATTATTAATAGTAACCTTGTTCAACTAATGGTAATCAATACACATCCTAAGTGAACCATCTTTCTTCCTCACAAATAAAATTGGAGCGCCCCAAGGTGAGACACTTGGTCGAATTAAACCTTTCTCAAGAAGGTCTTTCAACTGCTTTTTTAACTCTTTAAACTTAGCTGGAGCCATTCTATATGGCGGAATGGAGATAGGTTGAGTATCAGGAAGAATATCTATATCGTAGTCTATTTCTCTCTCAAAAGGGCCTCCGAGAAGATCATTTGGAAAGACACTCACAACTGGAACTAACTGAATAGGTGGTATCTGAACACTAGTCATTAACTCAAACTAAGTGATAGATGCCCCCCTTGGAAACTAACTTTCTAGCCTTAAGTTATGAAATAAAATGACCCTTAGGCACTGGTGAACTACTCATCCACTCAATAATTGTCTCATTAGAAAACTTGAACTTAACTACTCGAGTTCTACAATCAACAGAGGCATAACATGCATGAAGCAGTCCATACCTAGAATAACATCAAAATCTACCATTTCTAACTCGACTAAGTCAGTCATGGTGTCCTTGTGATTGACATAAATGACACAATCACAATAAACTCACTCAGCTAGAATAGACTCACCAATGGGTGTGGAAACACTAAAGGACTCAAGAAGTTGTTCAGGAATAATATCGAACCTCATAGCAATATATGGAGTCACAAAATATAGACTCGCACCTTGATCTAGCAAAGCATATACATCAAAAGTAAAGACTTTGATCATATCAGTGACAACATTTGGAAAATTATTTTGCTCTTGGCAACTGGTGATATCATACAGACGGTTTTCTCCTCCGCCTGTCCTTGAAGTAGCTCCTCCAGTTGCAGCTCTGTCTGGTGGAGCCACTGAAAAAGATTGGGCTCTATTGCCCCCCATTGGAATTACCTTGCCTGTTCTTAGGGCACTCTCTCATGATGAGACCATTCTTGCCACACTTGAAGCAACCAGTGGAGCCATCACAACACGTTCATGAGTGGTTCATACCACACTTAGCACATAGAGGAGTCCCATTACCTCTTTGTGCCACACTACCCTGAGACTGAGCAGGTCTGGCTCTAAATTTCTGCGTATTTTGATTCTTGAACTTACTCTGTTCCTTGGTACAGGTGCATTAGCAGATAATGGAGCAGGTCTGGCTCTAAAGTTCTGCGTATTTTCATTCTTGAACTTACTCTGTTCCTTGGTACAGGTGCATTAGCAGATAATGGAGCAGGTCTGTCTGGCTTGTGTTGAAAAAAAGATCGATTTGCATTACTCTTCTGCTTCCCGAACTAATTTCCTATTTTCTAAGCCTTGTTGTTTCAAAATTGTTCTCTATCCCTCAGCTTATATTCCTCAACCTGTTTCACATGGATCATCAGCCTTGCTATGTCCATATCCCTATCAACATCGCAGCCTTACCCTCTTTGCTTTACAGATGAGACAACCCAGACACAAATAAGCGCATCCGGCTCATCGTATCAGCAACCATTTTCGGAGCTAAGCAGGAAAGTTGGGTGAACTTGAGGTTGTACTATGCACACTCATGGATTCCTCCTTAAGAATGAGGAATTCTTTTACCTTTGCCTCTCTCAGTTCACGGGGAAACAAATTGGTGCACCCTCAGCTGTACTCTACTTCCATTGGTCATACTATACTGTAGCAACACCTTTAAATTGGTATGCAGCTAGTTTGACTCGATCAGCATCAACAACATGCATAACTTCAAAAAGCTTCTGCAACTCTTCAACAAACTTTTCCGAATCCTTGGTGACACTTGAACTGGTGAAGTTTTGGTGATTCATCCTTAAGAACTCACGGATTATGGATGTATCAGCCACATACTGTTGATCCCCTCTCTGCTGACCAGCTTAGTTCCACTCGATCAACATCGACAACATGCACAACTTCAAAAAGCTTCTTCAACTCTTCAACAAAGTTTTCTGAATCCTTGGTGACACTTGAACCGGTGAAGTTAGAATGATTCATCCTTAAGAACTCACGGATTTTGGATGTATGAGCCACATCATATTGATTCCCTCTCTGCTGGCCAGCTTAGTTGGCCACCACTTGACTCAACATCCGCATAGCTTCTCAGAACTCAAAATTTGTGACCTCTCCTTAGGGTTACACTTCTGGTGCATTGGGGACCCCTTGATCCTGAGGATCAACATTCCTCCAAGCAGGATGACGTCGGACAACTCTTCTTGGAGGCATAATCTGAAAGATACGCGCAACCACGAATTAGAAGAAAACTTTATAGACTTGATAGACACACTAGGACTGTTTAAATTTGTACCCTCATACCAAGTTTGTCACACCCCGTGCCTACACCTTGGGCATGGCCGACACTCGACAATCATTGTTGGCCCTAAGCAAATTCTTGTCCTGGCTCAATACTCAGCGGAAGACTTACTCAACATAAGATGAACTCAAAAACACAACTTTAACTCAGATGCATAACTCAGAATAAAATAAAATATTCAACTAGCCCGGAATAGGTAACTCAAGTCTTTAAAACATTTAACAAAGAAATGAAAAGACTCATCAACCTCTACTGTCTATCTATCTATGAAGCCTATAACAACTAGTATGGAAGTCGGGACAAGACCCACGACATCCTAACTAAACTGAAAAAGATTAATGGGAATCCTCCGGAAGCAAGAAGGATCACCAACAAAATCTTAAACTTGATTGGATCAACGAAGCGCTGGTTGATGATCCTAGTTAACTGTATCTGCGTCATGAATGATGCAAGAAAAATGGTGCCAGTACATGGAATGTACGAGCATGTAAGGGGAACACTGAGCATAACCTGTAAGATTGAACTAATAAAAAGAAAAGATACTCACCTCGACTCTACTCAACCTCAACTCGATGTAGTATAAAACAACAATAAAAGTGTAGTTGATGTAAAGAATTTAAAACATTAGATAAAAACTCAATGTATTTAAAAATACAACAATAACTCAGTTTGTATGTAAAAATACAAAATAACTTTGTTTGGGAGATTCTCTAACCGACAACCATCACTATGAGCTATTTAATGATATAACATCTCGTCCACACTGCCAGAACTGTCCTATACCTTGCCGAGGTATAGAACTCCTCAACTAAGTGGATCCACTAAGCTATGCTTAAAAAGCAATAAGGAATCATCTAAAAAGTATGACCCTTTCCACCCACGTTGGCTACATGGTTTATATTATGGGGGTTGTTAGTTGTTTGAACTCTCCTCCATATCAGTGCTTAATACTACTCCCAAAATATAACTTAGCTCATATGTTTTTTTTTTAAAAATGTTCCCTCATCCTCAACCTTGAGATTATTACTCAAAAGGCTTCTCCAAAAAGAGATAATACTCAAAACTCCTCATGAACTCTTTTGGAAATCGGTGTTTCCTCTCTTCTTAAATGTAACATCATTTACTCTAGGGAATACTTAGTTCCCATATATCTTTTAGAAAATGAAACTCATTTACTATTCCTCAACTCAAGTACTTCTCAAAAGAACTCTCAAGACTTAACTCTTAACTATACCTTGAATTTGAATTATGGATTCAAGGGTTATGATTCATGTTATGGATGATCTCTCGATGTTTAGATGTATTTTAGAGTGTGGATATAAAGTATAAAACATAGGTACGATTCGAAGGAACTCAAACGAAAAGAAGGTCGAAAGACTAGGGGACCTGGCGACCTTAGCGCACTGAGTGGCATGGGGCTCCAGCCCCATAACTACTGACCAATAGTTGGGGCGAACTGGTTGGCGCAGGTCGCCAGGCCCCAAACTATACACCAGTAGTTTGGGCGCTATGGCTGGCGCGATGCCCTAGGCCTCTTCCCAGAAACCGACAAATTTTCTTGTTATTTTTTCATGCCCTAACTCCTCTAAAATCAAACGATTTCCCTCAAACTCTTTTGGATTCTCTGACCCAACATAATTACAACGAAATCCACTCCAAATTGCTCAAGAAAACACACTCAAATACAAGATCCTCTTCGCAAGAACTTAACGAAACCTCATACTTAAAGAATAGATCACAAACTTCAAGAAACTCATCAAGAACTCAAATTTATCAATCTTTATAGATGGATTCTAATATGTAAATCATGATTGGTGTGTGGGTAACGAACTCAACACTATGAAAAATTACATACCTCGATTTGGCAAAACAAATCCTCGATTTCGCAAGAACCTTGATCTTTCCTTCCTTTTCTCCTTTTTCCCTCTTCTTGAAACCTTCTCAAAACGCTAAGCGTAATTAGGATATGAAAAACTGACCCAAATAAGACTTGACCCCAAAATATTACTAAAAATCATATTAATCTTATTGGATAAGGAAAAGATCAAAATACCCCTCACTAATTCAGGTAATTTTCCTTAACTGGATAGGTTAATTTCAAACAAACATATCTCCGTCATCCGAACTCGAAACTTAGCAAACTCGGTAGCGTTGGAAGAGAATTCCAAGACCTTTCATTTGATATCTTATGGGCCACCTAACTCACCATGTAATGAAAGTTATGGTCGTTTGAAGTTGGTCCAAAACTCACAACTTAAGCATAACTTGCAAACTTTCAAATTTAGCTATTTCCAATTTAGCGCTTTCTAAATTTAGCTCTTTCTAAGGAAGGATGTTACAAGTCATACTTGCTCGATTGGAGGATCATCTCCACCTACAAATAGTAAACAGAAAAAACTTCAGTCAAATGAAGCAGATACGTAAGACGAAACATACATTAAATAATCATCTACTTATAAGTACACTAATTGGAAAAGCCTGGTTCCCGTTCGAAAAAGTTGGCAACTTGATTTTCCTCTTTCGTTGTGCAAAGAGTTGTTTGATTTGGTATCCCTTCAAAAATCATAGTTGTCATGAATAATTTGCTTACTCTGCATTAACATCAAATAAGATTCTACTCTTATCAACTTTTTAAAATGCTTAGCATCTTGTGGTACTTCTCCAAATTGGATCATCTTTCATTATTATATTGTCAATGTACAGATCTCTCTTTAGTTTATCTTTAGGTTCTAAGAAACAGAAAAAATTTAACTTCTTGAAAGGTAGTTTTACAAGATAGTTGATATTAGGAGTTTGTTCTTTAATTTTACCCTTCAAGTGTTATCATGTAGATTGTAGATTAGAGGTGGGTTGTCTCTATATTTAATGTTACTCACAAGTTACATCCCTGAACACATGTTTAGTGTTTAAATTCATGATAAGTAATAGTTCATTTCATTCCTTTACTGATTGTCCCAGTACTCAACCTAGGATTCCTATTAATTTTTTGGGTGCCAAAATTTCTAAACCGTTCTCATTCTAAAACAAAAGATTAAGACTGCTTTGCTTCCTCTTGGATTTGCATCTTCTTCTTTGCTTTCTTGTGAGTGTCCTGCTTCCTCTTGTATACATTAAGAACATGTTTGTCTTTTCTTACTTTAACAAGTTCAGTAATTCTCTTCTCATAAGGTGCAAAACCAGCTACTGCCCTAATAATGCTTCTAACACTTCTAACAAAATTTACTCTCTTACTGGTTTTACCTTTCCTACCAGAAGGGCAGGGAACCAACTCTTTCTTAGTAACATGTCCTTTGTTAAGATCCACATTAAGTCTTGTATTTGGCTGCTTTGGAGCCATCCCCAATCACCTCCAGTAGAACTTTGTCACGCGATGAATTTTTGCCAGGTACCTTTGAAGGAAATAGTTGTCGGAAGTGCACTAAGAAGATAAATATAAACCTAGGATTCCTAATGGTTTGTATCAAAATGGTATTCATGTTTTTATTCATGAAATTTTATCTTTTGACATATTTATTTTATTATTTCTATACAGTGTGATGTTTGAAAAGTTCTCATATGCAATATTTCAATTTGATGAAGAGTTGAGAAAATTATTTGAAGACATTATTTGCTAGGATTAATTATATTCATTATAGGTTTCATTTTTGGTTGTGAAATTGATATTTTGATTTGTACTTTCTTTTATTTGTTTAGATTATATGAGATATATTCTATTTTATGAATTAATAGTAATTTTTCTTTAGCATTTGCCAAATTTTGTTGCCACTAAGAAGGTATCTTTTATAATGTTGGATATTTTAGTTATAAAAATTATCTCTAGAATTGCAAGCTAAATTATTTTTCAAACAAATGCAGTATCAATTATAATTAATGGCCAAAGAATTTTTTTTAAAGCTTGTGACTTTTAGCATTAATGTAAAAGGAGTTGCCGACCATAAAATGAATGGTAAAGTGGAAATTTATGACATTTTAACATAGGATACTATAGCCTTCAGAATTGTTGTTAAAGATGTTGACTATTAGCAGGAATTTAGTTGAATTTACTTTACATTAAAATGAACAAACTTAATTTTTTTTTAGAAGGAATATAGTAACCATTCTAATTGCCACAAAATAATAGTTGTTAAAACTATTGACTTTTAATGACAATTTAATAAAATTTAACAACTATAAAAATGGACGTGAAAAGAGCATAGTTAGTAGCTATAAATTGGATTGTAGCCAATATATTTGCCACAAAAAATTGCTGCTAAAACTAATAGTTAATAGCAGCAATTAATGACACACTTTACCATTATTTTCGATAATGGTCGTCATAGCCTTTGCCGACCCCAAAATCGTCGGCCAAAGACCAATTACTGGTAAAAGATATAGCGGCAATTGTTATTGCCGCTAGAGAAATATTTTATTGTTGCTAAAGCTCATTTTTGTAGTAGTCATAAGATAAAAATTTAGTTGTTCAGCTTGTTATTCTAATTAGCATCCTATCTAGCGAAGACTTGCATTGTACTATGGATAACCTTTTAGTACTCAAAGGTACTACAAGATATCTAGAAGACAGGTCCTCTTTGACAACTGCAATTCCTTCAGTATCTCATCTTGTTGCTATTGTTTTACTCCTCCAAAATAGACATTGCTCTTTTCTACATTTTCTACTAGGCCTGATGCTTTGGAGAAAATAATAAAGCACTGACTTAGACACTTGACTGACTTCAAATCTCCTCTGCAAAACATCAATAGATCATCAACAAAACTTAATTGAACTATTCTCAGCTTCTTGCATCTAGGGTTGTAGTGGAAATTAGTATTGGTATGCAAATTCTTCAAAATTCTTGTCAAATGGTCCATAGCTATCACAAATAGGTACGGAGCTAGAGGATCTGTTTGTCTAACTACTCTCTTTGTTTTGAAACGTGTTGTACTATGTCCATTGATCTGGATGGAAACTGTAAATGTTGTAACACATTGCATTATCCGTTTTATGACTGTTGCAGGTAGTTTAAGTTCTTCCTGGATCTGTTCCAAGAATGTCCACTCCAAGGAACCATATGCTTTCTTCACGTCCACTTTCACCATGCATATTTTGGAAATCCCTTTCCTACCATACCCCTTCACCAGTTCATGACTCAATATCACATTGTCATTCAGAGCTCTTTCTGGTATAAATCCTGATTGGTTTTGGCCCACCATTGTCTCCATGACCTGTTTTGGCCTAGAAATTATCACTTTGTATATAACTTTACAAATGGTTTAGCAGCATGATATTGGCTTGCATTCCCTTATCCTGGATGGATTTTTCACCCTAGGGGTGAGTGTTACATTTGTACAATTAATAGCTTGGTATATGACCCCTATGTTAAAAAAACTTAACACTGCATTAGTTACTTCCTCTCCCACCAGTGGCAAGGCTTTTTTAAAGAACACGACATCCAGTCCATCTTTTCCTGAAGCTTTCAAATCATTTATCCCTTGTAGAGCTAATTTCACTTCCTCTTTTATTACTGGAGATGCTAGTTCTGTTGGGCTCTATTTAGGACTCCACCCCTTCTCATTATATATTTGTCCTTCCTTGGCAAAGTGGTAGAAGTCTTGCCCAGTAGTTCCTGATAAAATGCCATGGCCTTTTTCTCAATTGCTTCTTCGGAATATACAATTGTTCCTGCAGAAGTAGTGGCGGGTATAGTATGTTAAGCCAATCTATTATTCATGTGAGCAAAAAAATAGGTTGTATTTGCATCTCCCAACTTCAACCATTAAACCCTGGATTTGTTTTGCGTCATAGCACTCTCCTCAAGGCATCTCCAATCCTATCCTCTATTTTACTCTCTAAATATAGAGTTTACTATTTTTTCAAATCATCAACTCCAATCCAATTCTTTATTTTACTCTCTAAAGAGGAATTTGTTTCTCTCTCCTCAATATTATATCATTATTTTCATTTCAATTTTATTTCATATATAAATCAATTTTTTTTCTTCAAATAATCACCATATAATATATATAATATTCATGTAATATAAAATTTTATTCTTTTCAAATTCCTCATTTAATAAAAAGTTATGTTATTCTAAATAACATAAATGTGGCAAATATTATATATAATAATATATATTAGCGAACAATGCAAATCAAGGTGAAATTATTGATGAACTACAATTATATCATCAATATTGCATTATCGTTAATATTATTTTAAATTTTACTCAAATTTTCACCTTTCAAGACTGTTACGTTTCTCCCATAAATGCTCTATTGATGCATTACGGAGTTCAAATGAGCAATTTTAATTTTTTCCTTATTTTTTATTTGTAGCTAAATATTGTTTAAATTAACTATTTTATCTTGTATCCAATTATTTTGTATACTAATTTACTTCCCCTATTCCATTTTAAACTATTGCATCAAGTATTTTTATGCTCATTAAAAAGTGTAGTTTAATCATTAATCATTATAACATAAAAGTAGATTGTTTGAATTATCATGTAAATTTTGTGCATTCTTCATAGTGAAAAATAATTATAATTTTAAATTTCATATTTGAAGTGACAAAAACTTTTAAAAAAACAAATTATAATTTTTTTTTTAATTCGGGATGGAAGTAGTATACTTATCAATAATATTTTTTTAGATATTATATTAATTAGAAAATAATTACAAATATTAGAGACTTAATTAATAGTCTTGAATAATATAAATAATATTAAAATAATTTTAAATTACATATTTAAAGTACTAAATTTTTTATAAAAAAATAAAATATTATTAATTTGGATGGTAGTAGTAACTTTTCAATAACATATTTTTAGATTTTATATTACATTAGAAAATAATTAGAAATAATAAAGACTTAATTAATGATATCATAAAAATAATATTAAAATAATCAAAAAGTGAAATAGATAGGTGAATAGCAGTTCTCCAAATTTGAAAAACTACTATCCACCTCTCTATAAATGGAGTATAGAGAGTGATATGGAGAGGGGTTTGAGAGGGCATTCTTTATTTTACTTTCCAAATATAGAGAATGCAAAGTAAAATAGAGATGGGTAGGAGATGTTCTCAATCAGATTCCATTTCTCTAGTTGTTGTCTCAGCTCCTTTTCTTGATCTCTATTGGCATGTACCAGGTTAGGATCTATCATATCATTATGTATTTGGTGAGGTTATGTTCTAATAAGTTGTATTTCAGTATTATTCAACCCTTTAATGGATCTTATCACTTTTTTAAGTTTCCACCGAACTATCTCCATGTCCCCTTTATAACGTCCTTGCCATGCTTGCTTTACTAATTACAAAAAACATGGGTGATCTGCAATACAATTAAAAAACCTGAAATCATTAGAAGTGTTGTTGCAATACCTATCCCGTGCCAACTTCAGAGAGGTATGATCAGAGACCTCTGGTCATAATATATTCACCTCCATTTCTGGCATATGTATAATCCATTCAGCATTCACTATAGCCCTATCAATTCTGCTACAGGTGTGACAATTAGTCCAACTGTATGAGCCCCCTATTGTTTTTAAATCATGCATTCCAATGTCTATCAGAAAATTGAAGTCTTGTACCTCTACATCCTGGACTGTGCTTCCTTGTGCCCTATCTTCTTCTTGCCAAATTGCATTATAATCCCACATGCACAACATGGGTCCTTTGACATTTGGTGCCAAACGACAAAATCCCTCACATAATGCCATCCTATCATAAATTATATGTAGTCCATCTACTGCAAAAAATATATAAACTCCATGCAACTATTTTTAATTCTCACTCTAGTCTGAATGCATTGATCAAGCTTGTTCCACCGTACCCACTTCACATACTGAGGATCCCATAAAACCCAAATTCTACCTTTAGTAGTATAGGCATAATTCTCCCCACATCTCCCACCAAGCTCTATTTTTTTAGTTACTTTATTGATTAATTCTTCCTTTATTTTATGGTCTAAAACATATATTATGTTGGCATTATTCTCTTCATAAAAAGTTTTATTCCTTCTGTTTATGAGGTTTATTCAGTCCCCTAATGTTCCAAGTTATTAGCTGCATATTCATGTGTATTTATTCCATCCCCATGCCCTTCTTTGGTTTATGTTGGCCAGCTGCTATACTTGTACTTCCATGATCATATATACTCAAGGTATCTAACCCATTATTCACCAAAACTTGGGAATTCTGCTACTTGTTTGCACTCTTGATTACTAGCTTTCTTGGTATATGCTTCCATATCTCTTCTCTATGTACCTCCATGTGTTCCTTCGACCCTTGTATTTCTATTTCCCCAGCTTTACTAATATCACCCTTAGGTTGTCATTTATTTACTTTCCTAGTTTGAGCTACAGGTCTAATCCCCTCCTTCACATGACATTTATGTCCTACCTGCATGCACTTATCAGAGTATTCCAACATCTATTTGTTCAAATACCTGCCATTAGGATCCTCCACCTTCTACTTCCTAGGAAATTCCCTGGACACATCCATTTCAGTAAGCACTCAGGCAAATGATATACGGTCTACTTTAATAGTGCATTCATTTGCACATAGAGATTCTCCTAATCCACTAATAATCCCGCTCAAAGAGTCTATTCTCCAACAATTCAGGGGCGAATTGGGATATTTCACCAATATTGGCACAGTCTATAATACTTCCTTGTTAAAATCAAAGTCAGGGCTCCAAATCTTCTCTATAAATGGTCGATTATTTAGTAGATGAGGGTCTGAGTATAGTACCTCATTCCTATCATCCATATTAGCAAAGTGAACTAAGAAATACCTACCATTATGGTAGTACACCTTAGGCTTACTCACAATATTCACTTGTAAAGCAATGTACCTTTCCACTACAACAATTGTAGGTGAATCCTCCACTACATAGAGGATGAGGGCTTGTTTCCACTCCTCAGTTGCTTTATCAACTTCCTCCTTTTTCAACTCTATGACCTTCTACCTATTCTTCATTACTGGGTTGATATAGCTAAGGCTCATTCCTTTAGCTGACAACTAATTTGAATTAAACAAGTTCACCCGTTTCTTGTTTTGCTCAGCATTCATGTCTAACTTCCTCTATGCATCTCCTCTAATATCACTTCCTAAGTTCTCCCCTACTTTATTTCTATTTATTTTCGGAATAGATTCACTCCCCACACTAATGCCTGATTGCATTCCTCCAATGGTGTTAGGGGTTACCTCTTTTGAAGGAAGAAGTGGCCACTATTCCATTGGTTCCTTCCCTAGATGTTCCTCTGTTCCTAAATTAATCCCTTGATTTGGATTCTCCATTCTTCACGCAATTTCGATCAGTGGGCACACGTTACCAAATTATGCTATCATGCACCGAGAGAGTTGATGAGTGGTAGATTTACACTAATTTGGGGTTCATTTAGCTTAATTATTGGTGTCCTAAATGCCTAATTTTGTCATATTCTAATGATGTCTTGATGATTTGCATCTATGAAGGATAATGGAAAAGGCAAGGATAAATGTTTGAAAGACTGGACTAAAATGCAAAAGGAAGTGCAAACTATACATTGTTGATCGCCAAATGAGAAAGGTGGATCACCTAGTGAGCATGACCTCACCCAAAAATATAGTGCACAACACTTGTTTCTATGAAGATAGGTCAGTGAACTTAAAAAAGAGGCGATGCACCGAATGAGAAAGGCGACCTTGGTGATCGTTGCTGACAATGACAGTGCAAGAAGAAAAATAAAATGCTCAAAAGGTGAACCAAGGTGGTACTCGGTGATTTGTCAAATGTGAAAGGTCAACTCAACCGAGTTCACCCACTGAGGTTAAAACATCTAAAGCCTAGAGCACGAGAAGGCGAGCTTAAGCACAAGAGGTGATTTGTTGAACGAGCTCGGCGAGCTAAACTGATGTCATCAATTGAGACACGCATTGGGTTTTGGGCCAAATTTGGAAAACTATAAATAGCCCAATGGAGGGAGAAAAAGTAGGCTGGAATCTTTTAATTTTGAGAGATCTGAATATTTCTGAGTTTAGAGAGAAACACTTGACTTTTCTGAAGAAGACTTTCTATCTTTTGGGGTTTTTCAACTCTGTTCTTGAATTTGACAAAATGAGGTTGAACCAAAGGAGTTTACTTGAAGTTGCTTAATTTCATGGACGGTATATTTTCATTGATTTTTGTGATGGGTGGCTAAAACCCCAAGATCTAGGGGTGCACTTATGGGGTTGGGTGTTGATTTAATGTAGTGGGTATTGTGTTATGCTCTATTTTGATGGTGTTCATGCATGAATTTGTGATAATTATCATAGGGTTAAATTATGGGTTAGGTTGTAAACTTATTCCTACTTCCGATCTCTGATTGAAGCTCGAAAGAGACTAATTGGTGGGTAATTAGTCTAATACTAGAAATTTAGGTTTGATGTCTGTAAATTGTTTGAAAATAGAGGTTATGGGTCGAATTTAGTTGCTCTTTTCTCCATCGAAAGAGAGAATATGGTAAGGTATTGGGTTGTTTAGATTGGCATATAGATGATACCTAAAGGAGATTCTATGCATAGATGCTTGAGATCGAATGTTGATTAGCATCATTGAAGATGACCTAGCTTATTCATGAATGTTCATCACTATGGAGCAGCATAATTATCATTACGTGACAATGATTTTCAATCCCCGCACCCCTAGATTGCTTGTTAATTCCTTAATTCAGTGAAATTTAAGTTTAATTGTGATAATTGATAACCAAATCTTCTATTAAATTGGTGGAATCATCACTCCAAATTTGTTGATAGGAATTATCTACAATATACCATTCTCTATCGGATTCAAACCCCGACTCTTTGTTGAGTATTTTTATTTATGACAACCGTTGTCCCTTTTAATTGGTTCTAAGAAGAAAATTTGAGCGTTAAAAAAAATGGCGCCGGTGCTAGGGAATGGTAGTTGAGACCTCCATTTAAAAAGTTAGTTTGTAATTTGTTTAGTTGTAGTAGATTGTTATTTTATGTTGGTGTTGACTGATTTGCAGGTCTAATACAATGAGCAACCATGGTAGTAAAAATGATAGTCACTTTGGTCAGAACGAAAATATAGGTGATTTGAATGATATGCATATGAATATCATTCAAACCACAGGAGCCATCCGGATACCTCCCATGAAATTTTTGGAGGTATGTGCACCATTTGTGTTAAAAAATATCTCTCAAGACTCGATAAGGCTGAGGCTCTTCCGTTTATCTTTAACAGGTGAAACTACAAAATGGTTGGTAGAATTGCCAAATAATTCGATCACTTCTTGGAAAGAATTGAATGATGCTTTCATGGAAAGATTCTTTCCACCCTAGAATATGGTTAAACTTCAAACCCATATCCAAAATTTCAAGTTTATTGGAGGTGAACCTCTATATGAGACTTGGCTTCGGTTCATGATGAGTCCACGATTTGGACTCTTTTAGGGTTTTTTTTAATGGATTTAGTTTTCTCAAATGCATATTTTGTCCCAATAACTTATGTAAATACTTGAATTTTAGGTATTTGAGCTTAGGGAGAAAACATGGACACTATGGAGCAAAAAAGAACAAGGCAGCCGAAATAGCGAAGAGAAGAAGACCTGAGGATCGCCTAAACCATTGGGTGAGTCGCTGAATGGCCTTAGTCTCCCCAGTGTTCTAGTGTGCCAAACCCTGAAGTACAAAATCAAATAGGCGATAGAAAGGAGCAGTCGGCGAGTGGCCGAACAGTTTCGTGATGCAGTGCCTTATCGCCCAAAGTTAAAGTGGTTGAAGTTGCTGAAGGAAAATGCCGAAAGGCAATGAACCAGACCAAAGGGTGGATCGCCGAGTAGATCGGCGATCCCGACTAACTGCGCCGAGTGATCCTTCGAAGCACACTTTCTGACAACTATAAATACCTGTTTGAATTTTTAGTTTAGAAGGGAGTTAGATATCAATATTTATATTTTTCATAACCCACTTTTAGAACTTAGTTTTTGGAGACAATTTTCCTTAGCGTTTGAAGATTCGAAGACTTCCAATTCCAAGAAAATGGAAGTGGGTGTTGAAAAATCTTCATTGTAGACTTTTTTCAATTGAATATAAATTGGACCCAGTTTATTATCATGCAATTTGGTATCGATTTCTTCCATTTTACTATGTCTAGCTAAAACGCCAATTCGTGGGGTGTGATTTTAGGAATATGGGTTGAATTTACTGTTGGGTATTGCTAATTGATTGTTTATTCGCTGTTTAGAGGTGATTTCATTCAGTAGTTGTGTTTGAATTAAATGGGGTTGTAGTTGCAAATACAATTTTATCTTCATGTTTTTTACTTGCTCGAGAGAGAAGTTTTAAAACCAAAACTAATGAATCGATAGTCCGTGGTTATTGGGTTGTCGTGGGTTCATCTCGAGAGAGTGAATCCTAAACCCTCTCCCACACATTCAGCTCGAGAGAGTGAATGGACTAAGGCAAAGGTTGTGCTTCATTGCCAGGGATGTGGTAAATTGTTCAAGAGAAAATTTACCCCCACTAAAGTCTAGCCTAGTTACCAATTTGCAGCGAGTTACTATCAATAGCATTTACCCGGTTGTGTATTCTAGCCCATATTCCTATCACATCCCAAGAATCCCGTCTCCGTATTTGCATTTTTGCTTTAGTTTTCATTTTAGTTGATAATTGCTTACAAAACCCCTTTCGATATTTGACACTAGTGTCACCCCCTTTGATTTATCATGTTTTTACTCGTTAATATCTATAGCTATAATTAACTTGAACATATTTTTACTCTACTATTGATTCTCAAATTCAAACCACTCCCTGTGGGAACGATCCCAACCCCTGGTTGGGTTATATTATTATTGAAGGACCGTTGACACTTAGTATTGGATGAAGCGTCCGGATACGTCAAGTCAAAATGGCACCGCTGCCGCGGAGTGGTGCCAATTGAGAATTTTTAGTTAAGTTGGATTTTGTTCTTGTTAGTTATAGTGATACTTACTTAATTTTTAGTTTTAGTTGTGTTTTGCTTGTTTGTGTATTGCAACAGGAAAGATGAGTGTGAATGGTAATTTTGGGTATCAAACGAATCACCCCCTTTTGAAATTATTGAATCTTAGGGACAACCTCCTAACGTTCAAGCAAATGGGGTGTGAAACTATCCATGAGATGTGGCCTAGGTTTAAGGAATTACTACAGTTGTTCCTAGCTCATGGGATGCCTGATAAATTGCTACTAGAATGCTTCTATCAGGGTCTTGGTACTGAAAATAGAAGCATTGTTGATCAACTCTTTACAGGTTGTTTGACACAACAACCCTATGAAGTGGTAGCCCAAATCCTTGATGGCATGGTTAAAGCCAACAAGGAAGCAGAAAAGGTCCAAGAATGGGCTGCATTGTTGATTCAGCTGGATGATCTGTCCAAGAAGGTAATGAAGTTAGAAGCAAGGTTTCAGAAGAAGAGCAAGTACTTTTCCCCTCACAAGTGTAAAAAAATGAAGCAGCATGAGGGTGGACAAAATGGAGAGGTCCTCTCACTCATTCTACACAAAATCAAGGAACAAGATAGAGTGTTCAATGAGATAAAAGAAATGTCAAAATGCTGAACCAGATGACGACCTCCCATTCCATGATTATTCAGCTACAAGACACCCAAATAGGCCAAGTGTTGTCATGTCTCTACTCACAGCATAAAGAGGGGTTACCTAGTGATACTATGGCTAACCCCGAGAATGAGGTTTGAATGGTGACTTGTGTCGTGCCACGACGTTCACTAAAACGCTATTTGAAAGGCAACCCAAAACCCTTTATTGCTTTATTTTTTTTTAGAAATAATGGTGTATTTATTTTGCAGGTTAACATGTAGAGAGTGTTTGAAAATTGCAGGTTGGTGAGCTAAAAGGTCCAGTTAGCGAATCACCGTAGTGGTCGGTGAGTCCAACCTAATCCGTTGTTTGACTCAAGACATCTTAACAAAGGAGTATGTAAAACTCGGCGAGGCCAGGAAATCATTGGCGAATCGCCGACCAGGTCGGCGATCCCAACGTAGACCACCGTTTGAACCCCCACATTAACTAGAGGGCATGTAATACTCGGTGAGGTAAGTGAACACTCGGCATGTCGCCGAGTGGGTCGGCGAGCATGACTAACGTTGTCGAATTGGTGAGAACTGGATGATTTTAAATGCCAATGGTTTCAAAGTTTCAAAATCTTCACGTTCTCTCGTTTTCAAACTTTGCAAAATCGTACCTAGTTAGTATTTTCAATATTTTTTGCAGTCCATTAGTATTTTGGTTGTTGATTGGTGCTCGAACTTTGGATTACATTGCCGCCTAGCTTTTCAAAATACTTAATCGGCATAAAAGGTTGGTTTTCCAAATCCCGAGTTTATTTTATTGAATTTGTACTCGTTTGCAATGATCATATCATAATGATGTGTTTTGGTCCCCTTTGATAGGATTAGAATGTTTGATTGCCAATTTTTATTTGATAATCTTGCCCATATTGTTTTGATCGTCGAATGCCCGTAAATTTGTGCCTTAAAATGAGTTAAATTTTGTGTGGTTGTGCTTGCATGTTGGTTAGATTGGTTGGGTGAAGTCTGAGTAGCCCGTATTTATGCTAAATGGCGTCAATTGCACAATGATAGAGTGGGTGACACCATTTTTAAGGGCAAAGGTCGTCAAATGGCCAAATTTGGCAACATCAAGAAAAGTCTGAGTATCCCGGGGTGATGTGTGTTATGGGTCTGATCCTAATTTAACTAGTCCATTCTTTAATTTTATTTTTGGGGGTTGCGAGGTTGAATTCGAGAAGTGGGTTGAAATTAGGCACGTTGGCTCATTTGGCGAGTTGGGTCGAGCTCGTCGAACCACTCGATAGTTCGCCAAAGGTCCCCATCTCGCCTTTGATTTCATACTTTATTTGATGATTGGTTCTGTAACTTTCGGCGAGAATCCTGAGGTTGCCGAAGGAACTCATCGAAAGTCTTCTTGCTCTCCCTTTGTTTTCACCTTGGAACCCTATTTAGACTGTAACTTTTGGCGAGCAGAACCTTGTTCGCCGAATGTTGTCGGAGATTCACCGAAAGGCCTTTCCCATCACCGATTTCGCGACCGATTCGGCGAGTCTTTATGCAACTGTGTTTCTATGAATTTGATTAAGTTGTTTTAACTTTTTCCCAATATTTTGCAGACATGGCTAGATCTAAAGTTGCAGGAAGAAACATGCCACCCTGAGGGAAAGCAAAAGGGATTACACTCAATGAGGGTGTAGTTGCATCCAGGGGCAAGGCCACAAAACTTTCCACAACTTGTGGGAAAGGAAAAGGTAAAGGCAAAGCACCTACGTCACAGGAGGCAAGCTCCGACAATGACGACACCTATGATAGTTACCTCACCACATCTGAAAGTGAGGATGAGCATCATGATTCTCAAACTATAGCGTCTGATGATGATGAGCTTGTAGCAGCCTAGAGGGCATAGTTACGATCTAAAAAGACGCATGATCCGTCTAGGATCAGAACCCCTCAATCCACAACTTCTTCTCTCCCTGTTCCAGAGCAAGCAATGGTGCTTGCACCACAAATACAAGGTCCTCCACCCAAGTCAATGAACAGATTAAAGACTGAGGGGCTGAGGACGATCCTTGAGGAATAACATCTGTCCACAAATGGGGTTATCGACAGGTACCGGGAGATAATGGATTGCCTGAAACACCACTAGTTCCAAATCTTCACCAAACCATGTGGCTCTTATATTCCAAGCTGGGTCAGAGAGTTCTACAGTGCATACAGTGCATTGATACCCCAGTGGAATAAGCAAGCAGCAGCTTTCAAAGCAGTTGACTACGTAGTTGTCAGGGGCATGAACGTAACTTGTGACAGTGGTGCTATCAACACAGTCTTGGGCATGTCCATGAGTATTAATGATCACTTCCAGCACTTGATCAGAACAAAGAAGCTGGAGAAGATGAAAAAGTGGCTAGCCCTACAGATTTCAGATGTTTCTCTAAAGTGGTTGGCGGAAGGGGCACCGATTGAAAAGAAAGATCTGAACATAACTGCAATATTCAGGATCGGCTTTATCAGCAGCACAATTATGCCATCCCAAAATAAGTCGATCCTTCGCCTTATTAAAGCAGCCTGTCAGGGTTGCATCATAAAGGAAACTAGGATAAATTTGGGGATGATCATTGCTTCACAGATTCACATGCGTGCAAAGCAGCGTCAGACCTCAATTCTTTTCCCGGTATCGATCACCGAGTGGTGCACACGGGCTCGGGTACCTAAAGATGCCAAGAAAGATGTGGAGGTGATTCCCACATCCTCCACCGATATTCGGAGGGTTGAAGCAGAATATTTAAAGGACCCAGCTGAAAAAAAGAACAAGGCAGCTCCGATGGATTCTTCCCCGATTGTAGACACAAACTCATTACCATCAGAGGCATCTTTGCCTACTCCGGCCCCTGGGCCTTCAGGTACTCCTTTTGTTGTATCTTCTAATTTCCCTAATTCTTCTGCTACTGTACTACCTCCTAGACATGCTGCTGATGTTGTTTCCCGGACTCCGATAACCTAGGCTTCATTACTCCGGGTGGGGCAGCTTGCCTATTATGCGGATCGTCGGCTAGCCAGACTTGAGACCTCCATTCCTGGCATGGTTCAGTATGCATTGACTGATGTTGTGACATCATTGAGTGTTGCCATTGATATCCATGCGGTAAGGATAACGATGTGTGAATGTGGCCAAGGAGCCACCGATGAGGTAACAGCTTTAAAAGCTACCATTGTTGAGCTGAGGAAAGATGTGGACTACCTAAAGTCCACCGATATGTCTATGGTCTTAGGGATGGTGGAGATTCCTGATGAGCTAATTGAACCAACTGAGCCTGAATTTGAGGCGGGGACGAATGATTAGTTGCTTGAGGCGGCAGAGGAAGCTTCAGATGAGGGCCTCAAGGAGACTGAGGATGTCATGGTAGCTGCAGCTATACAAGCTTCATTGGCAGAAACATCATTGTCCAGTCCAAGTAAAATTACTATTCATGCTGAGGTGACTCCGGGTACTGAGACCCGAGACCAGACAGATGCACCGGGCACTGATGCCCAAACAAGATCCCCTCTTTACCTCCCTCTCTTTCTAACTTTATTTTACTTTCGGATATTTTTGTTTGCATTTTAGGACAAATGATTTTTGTTTGTGATGGGGTGAGGCCAACCTTTGTGCATATTAGTTTTGCTTATTTATTGGGCTTTGAGCTTAAATTGTGTTATACACCACTTTTTGTGGAAGGTTTGAGCTTGTGGCTCCTTGCTTTTAATTGTAAATGATTTTTTACCCTTTCGGAAAAAAATTTGCCACCTCTTGTATCTACTGAATGTGGCTGTTCTTTTGCAAATTTGAGTACCGGTTTTTATCAATACCGATGACTTGAATAGTGCTCATAATCAAACATAAATGAATGTGCGGCTACGACTAGGCCAATTGAAGTTGCATAGACAATATGTGAACTCTTTGCATCTCATTATGACTAGCCAATTATCGAATCGAGTCTCTTGTGATGAACATTGAACACTAGCGAAAGTGTGGAGTCTTGTTTGACTTTGGTGTCAATGCCTTGTGTGATGAGCTTACCGTTAACCATGCATGGTGACACCTAAAATTTGCCCGTTGGTTCGGTTGACTAAGTGATGCAATTTCTTGAGTTGATCTTAGGCAACTTTAAAGAGTGTGAACCAATTTGACATATACCTCTTTTGTGGCCTACCTTGGGAGTGTGTGAACCTTTTTTGACCACCCTTTGAACCTTAACCTTTTCTTGGAAGAAACATGATAACATTGCCACTCTTTTATTGACCAATTACCCATAATCCTCATAATGTTTGGTTTGTTTGAATAGCCAACTTAGGCCAAAAGCCTAAGTTGGGGGTGTGGTAAAAAGAGACGGCAAATCAAGTAAATGCAAAGGACTCCCTCATGCCCATGTTTTGAGAAAAATGGAACCCCTCCATATAAAAAAAAGAGAGAGAAAAGAAGAAGAGATTGAAGAAGAAAAAGAATGAAAAAGTGGTGAAATAAAGTTATGGAAATACAAAGAAAATGGGATTTTCCAATGACTCATAGAAGATGAAAAAGAGGTGACTTTTGGGCTTGAATGAAAATGACAAAGAGAAGGAAAAATGTGTTGTTCACATCACATTTCATGAGGATTTTTCATCCTATAAGCCTAAATGACCATACCATTACATTCAGCCCCATTACAAGCCTTGAAAAGACCTTTTTGATTTTAAATGAGCTAAAGGAAAAGTCGATCGGAAAATAAGGGCAAACTTATGGTGAAATCATACATTGTGTTCATCTTTGTGAGTATGAGCGTTGCATTTGATTCCGGAACTTTAAATTGTTGAACCATTGTGTGTGAATATGGAATCATTCTTTGTGTGAGGGCATTTGATTTCCTTTGTTGAGCTTGAACTTGTATTTGAAGCAAGTATATTGAGTTTGAGGTTCTTTGATAATGGTGAGTCACAACTTGAAACTTTGAGTGCACAATTGATCCTTGCACAAGTAAGTTGAGACTTTTGTTGTGCATTCACAGTTGAATCTTGTGTAGTACCATTTGAGACATCCTTTTTGAACTGCTGAACTTGAATTTTACTTGAGGACAAGCAAAATTTTAAGTTGGGGGTGTTGATGAGTCCACGATTTGGACTCTTTTAGGGCTTTATTTTAATGGATTTACTGTCCTCAAATGCATATTTGTCCCAATAACTGATGTAAATACTTGAATTTCAGGTATTTGAACTTAGGGACAAATCATGGACACAATGGAGCAAAAAGGAACAAGGCAACCGAAAGAGTAAAGAAAAGAAGGCCTGAGGATCGCCTAAATCATTAGGCGATTTGCCAAATGGCCTTAGTCTTGTCCAATGTACCAGTGTGCCAAACCCTGAAGGACAAAATCAAATAGGCGATAGAATGGGTGAGTCGCCGAACAGTTCTGCGATGCAGTGCCTTATCGCCCAAAGTTATAGTGCTTGAAATTGGTGAAGGACAATGCAGAAAGGCGATGAACCAGACCAAAGGGCGGATCGGCGATCTTGACTAACTGCACCGAGTGATCCTTTGCAACACACTTTTTACCACTATAAATACCTGTGTGAATTTTTAGTTTAGAAGGAAGTTAGATATCAAGTTTTATATTTTTCAAAACTCAGTTTTTGAGACAATTTTCCTTAGCTTTTGAAGATTCGAAGACTTCCAATTCCAAGTAATTGGAAGTGGGTGTTGAAAATTCTTTATCATAGACTTGTTTCAAGTGAATATAAATCAAACCCAGTTGATTATCATCCAATTTAGTATCGATTTTTTCCCTTTTACTATGTCTAGCTAAAACCATAATTCTTGGGGTGTGATTTTGTGAATATGGGTTGAATTTACTACTGGGTATTGCTAATTCATTGTTTAGAGGTAATTTCATTCCGTTGTTATGTTTGAATTAAATGGGGTTGTAGTTGCAAATACAATTTTATCTTCGTGTTTTTGACTTACTCGAGAGAGATGTTTTAAAACCAAAAATACTGAATCGATAGTCTGTGGTTATTGGGTTGTCGTGGGTTCAGCTAGAGAGAGTGAATCCTAAGCCCTCTCCCACATATTCAGCTCGACAGAGTGAATGGACTAAGGCGAATTGTGCTTCATTGCCGCTTATCAGTGTTCGAGAGAAACCGATTTAATTCGGGGTAAATTGTTCGAGAGAAAATTTACCCCCAATAAAGTCTAGACTAGTTACCAATTTACAGCGAGTTACTATCAATAGCATTTACCCGGTTGTGTATTCTTTCCCATATTCCTATCACATCCCAAGAATCTAGTCTCTGTATTTGCATTTTCTCTTTAGTTGTCATTTTAGTTGATAATTGCTTACAAAACCCCCTTCGATAGTTGACACTTGTGTCGCCCCCTTTGATTTATCATGTTTTTACTCATTAATATCTATAGCTATAATTAACTTGAACATATTTTTACTTTTCTATTGATTCTCAAATTCAAACCACTCCTTATCGGAATGATCACAACCCTTGGTTAGGTTATATTACAATTAAACGACCATGGATGCTTAATATTGGATCAAGCGCCCGGATACGTCAAGTCTGTTCAATAAACTATTTTTGCAATGTCCAACACATGGTGTTCAGGACAATTTGTTGTTGCAATACTTTTATTGAAGCCTTGACTCAGTCAATAAGGGTGTGGTTGATCAGTTAGTGCAACGTGGAATAATGACAGAACCACATGATCTGGCTGCTTTGTTGCTAGATGACATGACTAAAGTTAACCGAGCATGGAACACTAGAGAAGACCAAATGTCAATTGTACAACTATGTTTGAGCATAGATCAATTCGAGAAGGACAATTAACGAGATAAAAATATGACCAAAATGATGACCCATATCGATTTGTTGTTGAAACATGTGATGGGAGATGGACTTAAGTCATTGAATGTGGTTGGAGCCAATGGTGGCAGTCCCGGAGGATGCCAAGTGTGAGGTGTTATACAATGAGGAAGTTCAATATTTCGGAAACCAAATGTGGGTTTCTCACACAAATTATTAAGGACAAAGTGGGATTAAAGGTAGGAACAAGGATCAATATAGTGGTTGGAGAGATTGGTGAGGTGGAAATTGGAGAGATAGGGAGGCTCGAAAAGATAGGTATATTCCTCCCATGATCGTCCACGACCAATAGAACTAGCTCGGCCAGAAAGAAACTGAACTAAAGAAATGCTCACAAGGATCTTCAATAAGGTTGAAGCATCTGAAAAAGTGTTGAAGGAATTGAAAAATGACTTCTGCACTTTATCCCAAACAGTGGCCTCTCATTCGGTATCTATCAAGCATTTAGATACCTAATTGTGCCAGATCTCCACTCATCTCCATCCAAGATAAAAGGGAATGTTGCCTAGTGACACTGCCCAAAATCCCAAAAATGAGTGTTAAGGAATTGAGAACTATATTGTGCCATGACATTAAATAAGGAACTTCTTGGGAGGCAACCCAAGTTGTTACTTTTTTTTATTGCTTTCAATAATGTATGTTGTGAGTACTGGTTGAGAAGAAGTTGAAAGGTTGAAAAAGGGACCAGTAGGCGATGCCAAAACCTAATCAGGGATCCATCGAAGGTGTTGAGAGGACTCATTCTTGTCCTCCTTCTAGGATTGAACGTATGGAAACGTGTACTATCAAGTTCGGTGATCAAAGCTCCAAAAGGTGATTCGCCAAAGTATACTATGCGAATCCATTCGGTCCACAAAATTATCCTTCAGGTTTGTTGTTCATTCAGGCATGTTCGACTAGCTTAAGCTCAAATTGGCAATTCACCGAACACGTCAACGACGTTAGTCATGACCGCCGAACGACACTAATGTAAAAAGACTAAGAGTCTTTTTAATTTTTTAAAAAAACCCTTAGATATCTTCCAACCTTTTCCTCTCCTTTCTCTTGGATTACATTGTTTAAGTGTTTGTCAGTCCTTTGTGTGTGATTTCAAAGTCGAGGAGTGCTTTTTCATACTTTGATTGTCAACCCAAACCCATTTCGTGTCATTCTTGAGTTGTGCTTCCCATTAATGTTGGTTTTAAACTTTTCTTGAGAAATTTGAGCTTTAAATTATGTTATGGGTATGGACTTGAAGTTATTTATTGATGTTAATTGTTAAAATTCATTGAGTAGCCTTGTATTGTGCATATTAAATTGTGCCTATGATCTTATTGCCTATGTTATGCCTATTAATTCCTAATCATGAATGTGTTGGTTAAATTGTTAAATTGAACTGATATATGTGACGGGTCTGAGCCAAATTTGATGTGGGTGAAGTCCAAATAACCTAGTGTTGACCCAATTGCATGATTTTTCCCAATGATAGACAGGGTGACTACTTTCTTAAGGGCAAATTGTCAATTTGAGCAATACTATGTAATATCTTGGGGAAGTCTGAGAATCCATGGGTAGATAAGCATATAGATGGGTTGAAATGATTTTGGGGTACTAGTTTTTGTTGCATATGTTGGGTATAGCTATAAATTTAGGCACTAGGCTAAACACTTCCTTCTCGGAAGGCTTGTCTTAGCTCACCAAGGAGATTAGGTGAATCGCCGAGTAATCCCCAACTCAATGTCTTGAGTAAATATGTGACATTGGGTACCGTCCTATTCGACGGGATTGTATTAGTCCACTGAACCCACTTAGAAAATCACTTATTGGGAGAGGACATCGCCCTTGTAACACTCTAGAAAAACTAGTAGACTAAGCTAGAGCCTAACGTAAGACTAGTAGACTAACTAGAGTTTTTTGTGACTGTTAGAATCGTAAAACTTGTTTCTCGAACTCAGAACAAAGGGCTTAGGGGTTAAACGTTAAGGTACAACTCCCCAAGGACCAACCAAGGGTCCTTAAGGAGTACCCTAGGACTGCCCAAAAAAAAGCTGTCAAGAAGAAGCCTCCCACGAAGGGCATCCACGAATCGTGGATGGACCCATGCCCCGTGGGAAGGGGTCATGGGTCAAGGACATAGCTTCCCATGTTTTGTAACTCCTAGAACCTCAACCCACGCTTCACCAGCACATGTCCTAGGTCCAACCACGGTCCGTAGGTGAGGGGGTCGTGGGTCACACCTGGAAACTGCCTTTTGGCAGTTAGACTTAGGGGTGTTTTGGGATTTTCCTTTTTAATTAATTAGTAAGTGATGTTGTTTTAGACTATTTTTAAACAACTATATTAGTATTTTGTATACTTAAACTAACCCATCTAAATCATAATTCCTAAATACCCAAATCTAAATCAAAACGTCTCAAAAATCTTCTCCCTAAAACTCCAAGGAAGAAAAAGAAGAAAGGTGAAACTAGGGTTGAAGGATCCATCCTTTCTCCTCAAATTCGTGGTGATTCTTTATCAAGGTATGGTAGTCCCTCATCCATGGATAGTTATCATCCATCGAGTCCCTCAAAAATCAATTTCAAACTTGTAATTTCCCAAGAAAGCTAGGGTTTTACTCCAAGTCATGGATTCACTTCAAAAACGATTCTAATGGTTTAATTGCTTTATGTTATGATCAATTTGATGATTATATACTATTTTAAAGATGAATTCCCCAAGAATCCATGAATTTCCCTATTTTCCCAATTTGGATCTCAAAGTGTGGGTATTGATTGATGCAAGTAGAATATGATTGAATTATGCATGTAAGTACTTGAATAACTTGAATTATTTTATTATCCATGTCTAATGTAGTAAGTCTAGATGTGTTGATGAATTATTATCTATGGTTCTTGAAGGGCAAAGTATATGAATTATGAATGATTATGAAAATTGTATATATGCTTATGAGCACTTTGAGAGTAAAGTGAATATGATTATGATCTAGTTGTTGTGTTGTTCGAAGTTATCCTCTTGTACACACTTATGTAAGAATATGATATGATATGAAAGATTTGTCACATGTAGTGATTCTAAGGTTGGAAGACTAGTCTCACCTATTGAATCTAGGAGCTATAGTATGATTATGTTTGATTGAGTGTCAAGACATTCTTCCAGCAATATGAACTTAAGTCAAGATTTAATATGTAATCTATGGGAATCAATGCTTAGCACCTAGTGGATATGAATATGAGATGGAAGCTTTTACCTTAGTTGAGTCCGGCTTTCCAAATGGTTTCCTTCTACACTAGTTGAGTCTGGGTTGACAAAGTATGTATCTCATGAGATGGAAACCTTTTACCATAGTTAAGTCCGGGTTTCGAGAGGTAATCTCCATATCCCATAACTATATGCCCACATAGGTCTTTAGGTAGTGGATCAACCTAAGCTAAGGGTATGGTTCTAGCTTAGGCAAGTAGGACAACCATTTTTCGGTGTGGAGTAGACACCGGATTCCATGATTAGCTCACATGGTCTATGTCGGTTAAGTCTATTCCCCATTAAGGTAATATGAACAAGAAGTTGAATTATGAACTATATGTACTCAACAAGGTTTAATTAGTATGGCTTAGATTATGGATCTTATCCATGCATCGCACAAGTATGCTTTTAAGGGTATTTATTGTATGGTTCTCTTATGACATGATGACTTATGAATTGTTTATGCTTATGACTTATGTTTTTCCGTTATCTTCCAAATGATGCTTCAACTTAGCAAATGGCATGCATTGAACTAAAATGTCCCTTTGCATTTTTGTACTAACCCATATTTTTTACATTTTTACATAAGTGTGGGGACGGTTCTTGAGGTGATTTCCTTCTTGGTCAAAGCTTGGATCGACTATTCTCCTTGCTTTTTGGTGAGTCCTCAAAGATCGAGAACGGATGATGATTTCATAGTTTCTTTTCTTGTACTTTCATTTGAGAACAATGGTGTAAGGGTTGTGACCCTATTTGTGACTTCGATTGTAATAGATGGCTAATTGAGACAAGTCTAGACTTTTGCTATGCTTTTGATGAAAACTTTTAAGACATGAAAAGTGTTTTTACTCTCTATTGTTCTTTACTTATGTTATGATATGCTAAGTGTCTTACATTGTGCCTTTCGAGATTCTATGCGCCTTGTTACACCTAGGGGTGTACCCTTGGATCGTGACAAACTTGGTAATAAGAGAAGAAGGTTTAGAATGATTCTAGGATGATTTCTCATAAGCCATGTCTAGTAGAGTCTTGTTCATGAGTGTGAAGCGCACCACAATTATGAATGAGAGGCTATAAGATGTTTAGGAAATTTCATTTCTTTCATTACTCTTGAGTCATGCGATAGAGTTTTACTCTATAAGGTCTTCCTTCTAATCCTTCTCTTATGTCTTCAAGAAATGAATACACGAAGAGTTAACACTAGAAGGATGGGAGATGAGCATGTGAATGAAAGAGTTCCTTCTCAAGCTAATCAATCTCCAGTTGATACCGTGGTGGAGAATGTGACCCATGCGGAGTTTAGATCTACTATCCAATTGTTGGCTCAAGTTGTTACAACTCAAGCCAATAGAGAGTTGATTGCTCCTCTGAGCACTAATGTGAGTTCCGCAGCTTCCAGATTGAGGATTTTGCAAGAATGAACCCTCCCAAGTTTCATGGTTCCAAAGTGAGAGATGATCCTCAAGAATTTGTGGAAGAGGTCCATAAGATAATTGATTTTATGGGGGTGGCTTCGGTAGAGAAAGCGGAGCTAGCCGCTTACCAATTGAAGAAAGTTGCTCAAATATGGTATACTTAATGGAAGAACAATAGGTGGATAAGAGCGGGTCCCATAGAATGGGAAGTGTTCAAATCAACATTTCTTGATAGATTATTTCCCCGAGAGTTGAGGAAAGCTAAGGTAGAAGAGTTCATTAACCTTCGTCAAGGAGGTATGAGTGTTCAAGAGTATTCTCTAAATTTTACCGAATTGTCCCAGTATGCTCCAGCTTTGGTGGCGGATTCTAGGGACATGATGAGTAGGTATTTGATGGGTGTGTCTAGATTAGTGAGAAAAGAATGTCGTTAGGCAATGCTTCATGGTGATATGGATATCTCACGTCTTATGGTGTATGCCCAACAAATGAAGGATGAGAAACTCTAAGCCAAGAATAGAGAGGTGAAGAGAGCTAGAACTGGTGATGGGAATTTCTCTAATGCTAAGTTCGATGGGCAAGGTAGGCAAAGGTTCTCCAACCAAGGATCCTCTACTGCTCCAGGGGTCAACAATGATAAGGTGTCTAACCCTAAACGTCAAGGAGGTAATAGAGGTGGTTCTTATGTAGCTAGGCCTAATTGTTCAACATGTGGTAGAAAGCATGATGGCAAATGCCTAGTTGGTTCGGATGGATGCTATGGTTGTGGAAACAGTGGTCACAAGATAAGAGATTGCCCAATGCTCAACGTTAAGGGGAGATAAGATAAACAAGCTCTTCCAAGCGATTCAAACTCTAATGCTCAAAAGCAAAACCATTTTTATGCTCTTCAATCCAGAGGTGATCAAGAGAGCTCCCCGGATGTGGTGACCGGTATGTTAAAATCCTTTTCTATTGATGTATATGCCTTATTAGATCCCGGTTCTACTTTATACTTTGTGACACCTTTTGTGGCCATGAAGTTTGAAATACTCCCCGAAGTGTTAGCAGAACCCTTTTTGGTCTCTACCCCAGTTGGTGACTCAGTAGTGGCAAAAAGGGTTTATAGAAGTTGTCCCATTTCCTTGTCCTATAGAGTTACCTAGGTAGATTTGGTGGAGTTAGACATGTTAGACTTTGATGTGATTTTGGGCATGGATTGGTTGTATGCATGATATGCCTCTATTGATTGTATGACTCGGGTGGTTAGGTTCCAATTTCCAAATTAGCCTATCTTAGAATGGAAAGGGGGAAATTCAATGCCTAGTGGTCAATTTGTCTCTTGCCTTAAATCTAGGAAGACTATCTCCAAAGGGTGTATTTACCATCTTGTTAGGGTGAGGGATGTTGAATCTGAAACTCCTTCTCTAGAGTTGGTCCCGATAATGAATGAGTTCTCAGAAGTATTTTCCGATGATTTACCCGGTATTCCTCCCGAGCAGGAAATAGATTTTGGTATTCACCTTCTTCCATATATGTAAACTATCTCTATTCCGCCTTATAGAATGGCTCTGGTGAAGTTAAAGTAGTTGAAAGATCAACTAAAGGATTTGCTAGACAAGGGTTTAATTCAACCGAGTATCTCTCCATGGGGTGCTCCGGTGTTATTTGTTAGAAACAAGGATGTGTCTCTTAAAATGTGCATTGATTATCGTCAATTGAATAAAGTGACCATTAAGAATAAATATCATCTTCCAAGGATAGATGGCTGGTTTGACCAACTTCAAGGGGCTAGCTATTTCTCCAAGATTGATCTTCATTCGGGTTATCACCATTTGAGGGTGAGAGGGGTTCATAATCCCAAGACGGCTTTCCAAACAAGATATGATCACTATGAGTTCTTGGTTATATCATTTGGGTTGACTAATGCCACGGTGACATTTATGGACTTAATGAATAGGGTATTCCAACAATATCTTGATATGTTTGTGATAGTGTTCATTGATGACATTTTGATCTATTCAAGGAGTGAAAATGATCATGTTGACCTTTTCTCATAATTGTATTGCAAATCCTAAAGGACCATAAACATTTTGCAAAGTTTAGCAAGTGCGAGTTTTGGTTAAGGTTTGTAGCATTCCTTTGTCACATTGTGTCTAGTACGGGTATTGAGGTGGATACCAAGAAGACTGATGTGGTTAAGAGTTGGCCAAGACCTCTAACTCCTTCAGACATTAGAAGTTTCTTGGGTTTGGCTAGTTACTATAGGAGATTTGTTGAGGGGCTTTCCTCAATTGTTTCTCCGTTGACGGCTTTGACTCAAAAGAAGGCTAAGTTTGTGTGGTTGGAGGCTTGTGAGAAGAGTTTCCAAGAATTGAAAGATAGACTTACTTCCGCTCCGGTGTTGACCTTACCGAAGGGTACGGATGGTTTCGTAGTATATTTTGATGCCTCTAGATTTAAGTTGGGATGTGTACATATGCAACATGGTAAGGTAATTGCCTAAGCTTCCAGGCAACTTAAGCTCCATGAAAAGAATTATCCAACCCAGGACCTTGAATTAGCGGTGGTTGTATTTGCCTTGAAAATTTGGAGGAATTATCTATTTGGGTGCATGTTGATGTGTTTACCGACCACAAAAGTCTTCAATATGTGTTTAGTCAAAAGAACTTGAATCTTCGCCAACAAAGGTGGTTAAAATTGTTGAAGGACTATGACATGAGTGTCCTTTATCACCCCGTCAAAGCTAATGTAGTAACAGATGCTCTTAGTAGATTTTCCATGGGTAGTGTGGCTCATGTAGAAGATGGAAAGAAAGAATTGGTTTGTGATGTGCATAGGTTGGCTCAGGTAGGTGTTAAACTAGTGGATTCCACCAAGGGTGGTGTCCTTGTCCATAATGCGTCCACATTATCTATTGTGATGGATGTAAAGTCTAAGCAAGAACTTGATCCTATACTAGTTGAGTAGAAAGAGTCGGTACTCAAAAAGTATGTTGAGGCTTTCTCCCAAGGGGGAGATGGGGTGCTTAGGTACCAAGGTCGATTATATGTTCTGGATGTTGATGGTTTGAGGGAGAAAATTCTAGAAGAAGTTCATAGTTCCCGGTATTCTATTCATCCGGGATCCACCAAGATGTACTGTGACCTACAGGAAGTCTATTGGTGGAATGGCATGAAGAGAGATATTGCGGGCTTTGTAGCCAAATGTCTGAATTGTCCACAAGTTAAGGTTGAGCATTTAAGGCCGGGAGGCTCATTGCAAGATATACCAATTCCCACTTGGAAGTTGGAAGAGATTAATATGGATTTTACTGTGGGTTTGCCTAGCGCCCGAAGGCAACATGATTCTATTTGGGTCATTATAGATAGGATGACAAAATCATTCCACTTTATCCCCGTCAAGGTTTCTTTTTCGGCGGAAGACTATGCTAAGTTGTATATAAGATAGATAGTGAAGTTGCATGGGGTTCCTTTATCTATTATTTCGGATCAGGGTCCTCAATTTACTTCACACTTTTGGAAGCCATTCCAAAAAAGGTCTTGGTACTAAGGTTAAGCTTAGCACGACTTTTCATCCCCAAACCGATGGCCAAGCGGAACGTACCATTCAAACGTTAGAGGATATATTGAAGGCATGTGTTATAGACTTCAAGGGTAATTGGGATGACCACTTGCCATTACTAGACTACAATAATAGCTATCACTCAAGTATTACTATTGCTCCTTTTGAGGTCTTGTATGGTAGGAGATGTAGGTCTCCAGTTGGTTGGTTTGAGGTAGGTGAAATTGCTCTTATTTGTCTCTAATTGGTTTATGAAGCTATTGAGAAGGTCCGACTAATTAGAGAGAGGTTGAGAATGGCTCAAAGTAGACAAAAGTCTTATGCCGATGTTAGAAGTAGGGATCTAGAATTTGAAGTTAATCATTCGGTCTATTTGAAAATCTCACCTATGAAAGGTGTGATGAGGTTTGGCAAGAAGGGGAAACTTAGTCCCCGGTATGTGGGACCATATCAAATTTTCAAAGCGTATTGAGAAAGTTGCCTATGAGTTAGAATTGCCAAAAGAGTTAGCTCCGGTTCATCCGGTATTTCATGTTTCCATGCATAAGAAGTGTATTGGAGATCCGGCATACATTATACCTTTAGAAGGTTTGGGAGTTGATGAGAGTCTCTCATATGAAGAAGTTTTGGTAGAAATCCTAGACCGGCAAGTTAAGAGGTTGAGAAATAAGGAAATAGCTTCTGTATAGTTTTTATGGAGAAATCATCTAGTTGAGGGTGCTACTTTGGAGGCCGAGGCCTATATGAAGTCTCAATACCCTCATCTCTTTCCCTCTACTCCTATTCAAGCTTGAGGTAAGTAGTTCCTCTTGAGTTTTAGTATTTTGGAGTCATGTGTGTTATATGTGCTTTTTCATGATTTCATTATGATATGAATGTTCTTGAAGAAATTCATGTTTAGTAAGAAAAAAATGAGTTTCATGATTTATGTATTCCTCATGTTGTTGTGCATTTAGTATGAGCTGCATATTTGACTTCATGAGATGAGTTGATGAACATGCTTTATTATGCTTTTGACAGTAATTGCATATTGGCTCCATGACATAGTGTTGAACATTATTTTAGTTCCTCCTATGAATATGCGAAATATTGAGATTCATGCATATTAGGTAGTTAGATGTAGTTCCTACTTCCTTGTATTGCATTGACTATGTTTCGAGATGGAGTTGATGTTTCCTCCTTAGAATTTTGCATTATTTAATGTTTCATGCATGATGGGCTGCTAGTCTTCAGTATTTACTCCCATAAGGTGTCTAGCACATCATTCGAAGACGAATGTCCCCAAGTGGGAGATATTGTACCACTCCGGAAAAACTAGTAGACAAACCTAGAGCCTAACGTAAGACTAGTAGACTAACTAGAGTTAGTCCTGAGTGTTAGAATCATAAAACTTGCTTCTCAAACTTAGAACAAAGGGTTTAGGGGCTGAATGTCAAGGTACGACTCCCCAAGGACCAACCAAGGGTCCTTGATGAGGACCCTAGGACTGCCCAAAAAAAAGGCTATCAAGAAGCAGCCTCCCACAAAGGGCAACCACGAACCGTGGATGGACCCATGCCCTGGGGGAAGGGGTCATAGGTCAAGGCCCTTGTTTCCCATGTTTTGCGACTCCCAGAACTCCAACCCACGCTTCACCAGCACAGGCCGTGGGTCCAACCACGGTCCGTAGGTGAGGGGGTCGTGGGTCACAGCTGGAAACTGCCTTTTGGCAATTAGACTTAGGGTTGTTTTGGGGTTTTCCTTGTTAATTAATTATTAAGTGATGTCGTTTTAGGCTATTTTTAAACAAATATATAAGTATTTTAGAAACCTAAACTAACCAATCTAAATTATAATTCCTAAATCCCCAAATCAAAATCGAAACCTCTCCAAAATCTTCTGTCTAGAACTCCAAGGAAGAAGAAGAAGAAGAAAGGTGAAGCTAGGGTTGAAGGATCCATATTTTCTCCTCAAATTCATGGTGATTCTTTATCAAGGTATGGTAGTCTTTCATCCATGGATAGTTATCATCCATGAAGTCCCTCCGAAATCAATTTCAAACTTGTAATTTCCCCAAGAAAGCTAGGATTTTACTCCAAGTCATGGATTCATTTCAAAAATGATTCTAATGGTTTAATTGCTTTATGTTATGATCAATTTGATGATTATATACTATTTTAAAGATGAATTCCCCAAGAATCCATGAATTTCCCTATTTTCCCAATTTGGATCTCAAAGTGTGGGTATTGATTGATGCAAGTAGAATATGATTGAATTATGCATGTAAGTACTTGAATCGCTTGAATAATGTTATTATCCATGTCTAATGTAGTAATTCTGGACGTGTTGATGAATTATGATCTATGGTCCTTGAAGGGCAAAGTATATGAATTATGCATGATTATGAGAATTGTATATATGCTTATGATCACTTTGAGAGTAAAGTGAATATGATTATGATCTAGTTGTTGTGTTGTTCGAAGTTATCCTCTTGTACACACTCATGTATGAATATGATATGATGTGAAAGGTTTGCTACATGTAGTGATTCTAAGGTTGGAAGACTAGTCTCACCTATTGAATCTAGGAGCTATAGTATGATTATGTTGTATTGAGTGTCAAGACATTCTTCCAAGAATATGAACTTAAGTCAAGAATTAATATGTAATCTATGGGAATCATAACTTAGCACCGAGTTAATATGAATATGAGATGGAAGCTTTTACCTTAGTTGAGTCCAGCTTTCCAAATGGGTTCCTTCTACACTAGTTGAGTCCCGGTTCCCAAAGTATGTATCTCCTGAGATAGAAACTGATGAGTTCGAGATTTGACTCATTTAGGGCTTTATTTGTATAGGTTTAGTGTCGTCAAAGACTCATTTTGTGCCAATAACTGATGTAAAGTCCTTGATTTTCACGATTATGGATTAAGGAGCAAAGCATGGACACTAAGTGGCAAAAGGAACAAAGCGAGATGAAAGAAGGAAAAAAAACAGCCTAGTGATCGCCTAGTCCATTTGGCGACTCGCTGAGTGGCATCAATGACCACCTAAAGTTCCAGTGTGCGAAGCTCTGAAGGAGAAAATCATGTCTGTAAGAAAAAGGAGCAGTCAGCGAATCGCCGAGTGGTTTTGCGATACAGTATTAGATCGCCCAAAGTTACAGGCCTGGAATATGATGAAGGCCAAGGCAAAAAGGCGATGACATTGGTTGAAGGGCGCATCGCCGAGTTGATCGGCGAGCCCGCCCTACTGCACTGAATGGCTCTTCGCAGCATATTTTTGACGGCTATAAATACATTTTTGAGCAATTATTTCAGGGGCTTTTATCAATTTTTGAATTATTATTTTCTATCTGATTTAAAAGTTTTTAACTAAGAGACAAGTTTTCCTTTGCTTTGAAGAATTGAAGTTTTCCATTTTTGAGAAATTGAAAGTGTGTCTTTTAGATTCTTCAATTTGGACCTTTGTAAAGACGAAATTAATCTTACCGAGTTGATGGAAACACAATTTGGTAACGATTTCTATCATTTTATGATGTCTAGCTAAAACCCCAATTCTTGGGGTGTGAATATGTGTAACGACCCGAGAGCACCCCTAGTCATTATCGACGTATTCGTCTTCGAAGAGGTCTTATACAAGCCCTAAGCATTCGTCATAGAATGTATCATAGAATAAAAAAACGGAAAATTTAAAACTTTTACTTTGGAAGTTCAAATTCACTTCATATATGAAAAATAGAATCTAACTTCGTCACAATGTACCATCTAGACATAGAAGTATCGAAAATGGGACTTAGCCCTTACATCAATAAGAAGTCTTGAAATAGGAAAGTACAAAAATGTCTTTCAACATAAGCAAAGAACTAAACATAGAAGCTAGATCATAGGGTCTTGTCCTCGGACTTGAGGAC
>JAJOOR010018135.1:0-65105 GCA_036250505.1 Solanum acaule | reverse complement strand
TGAAGTTGAATTGGGACGTGGGAAATTATTAATTGGGCTGGAAAGGTTGGGTAGATTAGGCAACTTTAATTGAGTTGGAGACAAACCATTAAAAGGCTAGGATTGCAATTAAAATTGAAGTGTCAATTATAGCCAAATCGAATTTAGTTGGTGAATTTGGTATATATTTGCATAAGACGAATTTTCATAAATTAATTACGGAGCTTCTTTATTTTAACGAAATAAAATAATTAATTCGATTATAAACTAATCAATTCAAAAATATAAACTATTGATTAACTAAACTAAAACCAAATATTCAAATAAAATTAAGACATTTTGAGGTGAATTTCAAATATTCATAAAATATACTAATTATACACATAATTATGTAATACATATATATTATCTAAAAATTATAAAAGGTGACAAACTATTTAGAATAACTTGCAAATTATTTTCATTTTTTTCTTTTTTGGAATTTCCTAAAACTTATTATTTTAAATCGTTTCAAATTGAAGAAGCTCAATGATTAATTTACATCGGGGAGGGTCGAAATTGGGTGTCAACATCTACAGTATTTTAGAAATATTGAGTACTGTTCAGTTACCTCTTAAAGAGGTTGTTTTAAGTAATTATCTCAATGATTATATTACATGAGCATGCATTTATATATTTTGAGAGTAGTATTGATCATAGATTTAGGGGAGAGTTTAGATAACTAATAACCCCCATAAACTACGTAGCCATTGTAGATAGGATCATCTCATAAAATGAGTGACTCCTCACATGCCTCAAGAAGGATTTTTAGTGGATCCATCAATTCAATTATGTTCTATACTCCAGCAGGGTATAGGGCAGCTCTAGAAACGTGGGTAAGATGTTGTATCATCACGAGGCTCATAGTGATGGTTGTTGGTTAGAGAAACTCCTTAGTAAAGTAAAGTCAAGTATATATTCATTTATATTTTTTAGTTCATTATTTACTATTGTTGCATTTTTACAGAAATAGTTTAAATGATTTTCATCATGATTTATATTGTTCTTTAGTTGAGTCACCATTAGTCTTTCAGTTCAGTTAATTCTTTTATTCAACTCTATTACATACTTGTACATTCAATGTGCTGATGTCATTTGACTTTAATCGTTTCATAATGTACGTAGAATCATCAATGAGCATTTTGTTGAGATAACATCATCAACTCGTCAACTTTTGGTGAGACCTCCTTTCTTTTGGAGGGCTCCAATTTTTTAATTATTTGTTAGTAGTAGACTTTTAAGGTGTCGTGGGTCTTGTCCTGACACCTATCTTAATACTGTAGAGGCTTCATAGATAGATAGTTTTAGGTAATTTTACAGTATTCAGTTTCAGATGTTTTAGTTAAAAATATTACGTATCGTATTAAGTATTTTCAAATAGTTTTGATATTCTTTAAGTTATTTTAAATAATTCTTAAGTTTTGATGCTTGTGTATGCTTGAGTTAGTCTTCCGCTTAGTATTCAGCTAGGACAAGGATTCTCTTGTGAACCAACAATGGTTTTTGAGTGTTGGCCACGTCCATGGCGTTGGCTCGGGACATGACATAGAGATTATTTTCTCCAATTAGTAAGTTAAGTTTGTTGTCTTGTACATTCACCATATGTTTGTGGTTATTAGGATTTTAGTTTGCACAGAACTCCCTTATGAGATTGAGATTGCAATCTCCTTGGTCTTCAAAATAAAGTCTATACCAAAAGAATCCTCCGTATCAAGAATGTGAAGAATTCAGCCGCAAGGCTGCCTCAATGTACTATCTTATCTAGGAGGTATTTATCCTCTTTGTTAGCTTGTTTCCACTTTTATCCTTTCAGCTCTGCAATCTAGCATATGTCGCATTGGGTGTAGGAGTGTGAAGAAAAACTAATGAAGTGTTCCCTTTCAAGGATTGTACTTGTCATGGCCATTTCTTGTTGACCTTAGATTTTCCCCTATTTGGATGCAAGAAATAATATCTATGAATTCCAAACAAAAAGATTTGTTAGAATCAAGATTAGATAGCTAGAAAAGTTAAGGCTTGTATTTTTAGGGTCACGCCACTCTCTATTATATATTATGGTACTTATTGTGCAGTTAGTTAGGTACTCAGACTTCCCTAATTCATTTAAGGTAATCAATAGAAACCATGTTCAACAATATTGCAGCCTTAACTTACAACCCAGTGAGATATGCGAGTTAATTTAAAGTTCAAGCCTTGGGGTTGCCCTAATTTCATGTTTTCTAAGCATATTCAAGTTCATTCTTCACTACTTATCAAAGTTCTAGAAAAATCCATTAGTTTAAGATTTAAATCAAATGTCCATTGCTAATGTTAAACATGTTAAAAATTAAGGCATGAAGTGAAGAGTTTTAAGCTACTAACCTTGAAACCACAAAGTATTTTTAGCAAATATTAATGAAAAGACATACATTTAAGCTTGTAGTAGTATTATAAAAAGGAAAACTATGAAATTGTAGGTATGCTTCCCATGTTCGTGAGAGAAAATGGAGAGGTGTGGTGTAGAGAGTGTGAGAATTGAAAAATAATCAAATTTGGGATACTAAAATAGGGGTTCCAGATCGAATTGACCTAGAAATATTAAGTGAAAATTTTATGGACCCACATCAGGCATAGCACGGGTTCCAGATCAAATTGACCTAGAAATCTTAAGTGAAAAGTTTGAACCATGTTTTTTCTTCACCTATAAGAGAGTACACAAACATGTTAAGTTTCAAAAAATCATCAGATAGTAATGCACTCCTATGTTTAGCACAAAATCTCATAAAGTTTCTCGTTTGTTGGAGAAGATCTCTCTCCCAAGGGATATATAAAGAATCTTGACTCTTGAGATCTCTTCCAATTGTATCATGCAAACAAAACAATGGTATTTTTGGTCTTTTAGATGCTAAATATAATGTTGTGATTTGGCAGAGATCCCTATAATTTGAAGGTGTCAAAGATGCTTTGTAGACCGTGAAAGTCATATCTTCATCGTAGTTTCTTATAGTCATCTTCCCTGCTTTACGCTAATTAATGCTCCCAAGTGGGTAAGAAGGGAAGTCTTAGAATGACTGACATCCTAACATCTGCTTTAAAGTATAGAATTATAAAATTTATGGGAATGATGAAAATACCTAATCTTATGATCACATACTAAATGATTCCATCAGGTGCCAAGAAGGCTTTGCCCCGAATAACAAGGTAAGGCTGATTTGACGTAGTTCTCCTAGGCCAAGCACTTTAATAATAAACAATGGAATTAAGTTTATGATTGTTCCTTGGTTACATAGTGTATGTCCAACATCCCTTTCACCAATTTGTATAGGGAGGGGGAAACTCCCTGGATCATTAAGCTTTTTTGGAAGCCTTCTCATTACTCTCGAACTACACTCATCGATAAGTTCTAGTTTCTCACATTTCCAATTCCTTTCTTGCATGTCATTATTTTTTGTAAATACATAGCATATTTTGGTATGTCCCTAAATTTATCAATAGCCAGTATGTTGATGTGTAGTACTTTGAAGATGTTGAAAAACTTGTTGAAACTAGCCTCCTCATTATTCTATTCTAACTTCTCGGGAGTTGGTGAAGTACTCTTTAGAGTAGGTATAGTTACCACAAGCATTCCAGTCTCATCATCACTGCTCATATGTTCATCAACAACAAATTCTTTTTCTGGCTTCTCAATCAACATGATGTAATATGTATCTAGGTCTTTACTTTGTGTTATGAAAGGCATGTATTGATTTATGTTACCTCCCTCTGCCTTTTAATTTGCTACTTTATCAGTAGGAAGTGTACCTTTTTGCCTATGATTTACCTTAATAGAGACTTGGCTAATTGAGTCTCAATTTTCTTGATAGATGTAGCACGCCAATTAGCAACACGTTCGATAGAGTATATATTACTACATAGTTGATGCATATTGCTCTCAATATTTTCAACTTTCTAGACAACGCGATTCATCATGTCTTCCATTTTAGATGTAATAGGGCCACTCACTGATGGTTAGTCGATGCTCTATTATCCAACTTCATGTGACACATTTGGATTTGCACTCCTGTAATTGAAGCCTTATCCCAATTACCTTGGTTCTTGTTTCTCCAACTTGCATTTTTCTCTCTATTCCAACCCTGATTACCTTTTCCTTGGTGCGAAGGTCCTAGGTTGGAACCTTGGTAGTTTAGAAGTGAAACCCCCATCTGGTAATTGATATCGAAATATTTCTCCTCATAAGTATGGAAAATATCCTCATAGCTATATGATTTATCATTAAGAACTACAATATTCACTTTTTTTTCTTGTGTTTGGGGACCCATTACATGCTTAGCCAATAGCTCCATTTGTGTCATCAATTGTGTTAACCTTTATTCTTTAGCCTCTTCTTTGAGAATTTTTTCATTTGATAGGTTTCGTGTTGATGTACTGCTTACCATATCAACTGGGCTAGTGTGACAAGCTCTGTTTGTCTCAGTCCTTATGTCAAGCAAAACATCACCCTCTTCATAAGTGTGGTCTATCAGTGAACCTTTTGCAATATTGTTGGCCATGGACTTGTTATCTGCATCTAATGATCTGTAAAAGATCTCTATCAACAACTCATATGGTAGCATATGATCCAGACACTGAACCGCCTTCTTTTAAAAAATGAGCTAAACTTTGTGTAGCGCTTTGTAACATCCCATTTCTTGAAATTATACTTTTTCTGTAAAATGAGAATTTTGTCCTTCCTCATGGATGTATTATGCTTTAATTGTGGTATGGGGTTTGTTTACATGATTCCCGAAGCTTTTTGGAGTGATGTTAGTGATTTTGAGGCTTTTGAGGTGATTAATATTGAAAGAGTTGACTTTGGACAACATTTTGAGATGTGACTGTCACATGGTGAATTTTTACTTCCGTTGGTTCTAGAATGTTGACTTTAAGTCATTGGAGTGGTTGGTTTTGGTCTTGAGATTGTATTGTGTAGAAATGAGCATTAGGTCAAAACTCCTAAAAAGGATCCCAATGGGTAATTTTTTGAGTAAACGATATTTTTTAGGAATTTGATGATTGCATTGGCTTCGGAACATGTTTAATGATCAATTTGAACTATATGATCATGTATAAAGGTTTTCAAATGAGTTTCGAGGCTCAAAATTATATTTTTTTTACAATTGTTGTTTTTCTGGACCCGTTGTTTTGCTAGCAACTCTTGTTATTGGGATTTTTTCATCCTTTTCATTATTTCACCATTTTCAACACTTTTAGAGCTTGGAAGGGATATTTTGAGAGAGGTATCTTGAGGAAATTTATGTGGATAAGTTTCTTACTCAATTCTAAGTTATTTTCTACCAACTTTATTTTCTAAATTCTTCAAAATCAAAGATTTCAATTGAGGGTTTTGGGGGTTCTCCCCTAAATTAATAATTTATTATTTCTTTGATTTGACACTCAATTATTACTTGATTTTGATTGGTATTTCACCACCAAACATTTTTTCACTTGAGTATTATGATTTTTAAATAAAAATTCCATATTACCCCTTTTCGATTTCAAAGAGATTTTTGGGCGATTATGGCCCTAATTTTAAACCTTAGCAATATTGGTGTCTTTGGAACCCTTTTGATGAGTGCTTTTCATTATTGACAGTTGGGAATTATTCCGAGGCTGTAGATTGAAGATTAGCACCTGCAGAGCAATTCAAATGAAGTTTCAGCCTTCGGTAGGTTTGACTTATTATTCTTTCAGATTGGGTTGGGTAGTTAACCATGCTTATAAAATAGACTATGTGATGGGATCGTAGTGTGAGATTAAAATATTGGAAGTGTTGAGTTTATAATTTTACCCGTGTGGAGGCTTATTTATGTTATTTTACCCGTGTGGGGGCTTATTTATATTATTTTGTCTGGGTGGGGGCTTATTGATGCTATTTTTTCCGTGTGGGATCTTATTTATGTTGTTTCACTCATATGGGGGCATTTTTATGCTGTTTTCCCTATGTGGGAGCTTATTTATGTTTTTTCCATGAAGATGTTTAGTTGCTTCCTTTCGTCTGTGTGGGGGTGATAACACTCGAATGTCCTCCGTAAAACTAATTAAAAGGGAGAGTGGTCGTAGTCAATAAAAAACCCAACGAATAGTCGAGGTTAAATCCCACAAGGAATATAATATTGTAGAGAATTTCTTTCAAGAAATTTGGATTGTAAAATTGATCATTTGTACTAGTAAAAACAAGTGGATGGATGATTGCGCCAATTTAATAAAAAGCTTTGATTATCAATTAGCACAATTAACCTAGCAGGAGAAGTAGTAGAAGAAGGCACAATAGAAGATGTGGAAATACCTGGCTGCTCTACAGAATTCGGAGCAAGTGTGTTGGCCTTAGCTGCTAATGTAGTAGGATCAACTACGGGCATCATGTCCGGTGGTGGCGGTTCCTCTGAGCCGCATCATCCCGCAAATAGTCAACCTCAATCCTCCAAATGTCATTGGAGTAGGCTGGGGTGATCCGCACATCAAAGTTCCCCTAAAAGGAAACTCCTTCTTTCTCGCACAACTGTGTAATAAGGATTGGAAAGAGGAAAGATGTTTGTTCCTGCCTAGCCCTCATCAGTATCTCATCTGCAATAATCGCACCCACATGAATGTGTTCCTTATTAATAATTGTGCCAACTAGAACTGCCTTGTCATGGCAAAGGACAGTATCATGCTACCACATTCAAATCCTTCTTCCCAGTCCGTGCACCATCAGCAATCCAGAAGGGAGAAGAATTAGAAATCAGTGAAGCTAACCACCCTTTCCAAGAGTCCAAGTCATGTCGCATCCGGAGTGAATACATATTCGACTCCAATGCCGATATCCCCAGTGCAGTGTTAATCACCCAGAATGTCATTGTACTTTCTTGACGCACACTTCTAATTCCTCAAGCGACTTGCAAACTGTACCCTTGCACTTCTTTGGTAGGGCATGAACATAAGTTGTGTAGAACTCTCGCACCCATGAATTAATATAAGGGTTCCTTAGCTTTGTGAATCCTCAAACTTGTGGAATCGAATGGTGTCCCAAATAGCTAGGTAATCGCTTATAACTCAATCTATGGAGAGCCGTCACTCCTCAAGATTAGTCCTCTCTCTAGCACTTTTGAGCCTATTGAGGGCTCTTAGAGTGATAACTTAGAGAATTATAGAAATTGGTGCTTGTGCGGAGGAGGGTTGCACCAGTTTGGACCTGTTCTCTATGCTTTTCCTCACTAAACCCTTTTTGGGTTGCAACCTCTGTTGGGTGGATGCTCGTCGAGTAGTGGGCTGCTGACGACGAGGAGCCTCAGATGGATTGTTTATAGAAATACCTTTGTGTCTCTTCAGAGGAGGAGGAGGGGGAGAGGATTCTCTGTCTGACTACATGTCTGATGTCACCACTTAATTTCCTTTTGTTCGTGCCAGAATCTGCAAAGTACACATTGAAACATAGGATTTGTGAAGGTTAGTTGAAATCAAACTAAATTCAAATCATAGTTCAAAATTATCGGGAGGATCGCCTAAAAGTAAGACGGATCACTAAACACGATCGGCGGGCTCCGGTGAGCTCCTAGAATCAGGCAGTATCAAGAATCTCAGAAAACTGGCATAAAAGGAGGAGTCAATTCAAACTCATCGATTCTCTGAGTCAGTTTTAATGGGCTAAGACAAGTACACCGAAAATTACAGTGCAAGTTGGAAAGAGTCAGGCATCAAAGGTGATGTCCACTCCCACTCGGCGATTTACCAAGTGGGTTCGGTGGACTAAGACAAGCCCACCGAATGGGATAGTACCCAAGGTCACATATATCCTAAAGAAGGTAAGATTGTGCTTATTCGGAGATTTGCCTAACCTTCTTGGCGAGCTAAGACAAGCCCGCCGAACATGAAGTGTTCAACCTAGTGCCTAATTTTTACCGCTAAACCCAACACACACAACAAATACAAGTCTCCCAAGATCATTATAACCCACCTATATGCTTATCTACCCATGGGTACTTAGACTTTCCCCATATATTGCTAAGTATTGTCTGAATTGACGATTTACATTTAAGAAAGTAGTAACCCTGTCTATCATTGGGAAAAATCATGAATTAAGTCTTCACTGGGGTAATCAGACTTCACCCACATCAAATTAAACCCACACCCATAATTTATATTAGCTAAATTTCACAAACTAACCAACACAATCAAGATTAGCATTCTACAGGCACACATAGGCAAATAATTCATGGGTACAGTTCAATACAAATAATAGAAAGCTACCCAAACGAAATCTAACAGTCAATAACAACTAATGGCTTCAAGCCCACACCCATATTGAAATTTAAATATAGAAATTCTCAACAAAGATTTAAAACCAACCTTTAAATGAAACACTAGTCGAGAAAATCAAGGAAACGAGGTTGGTTTGACAGTGAAAGCAAGCAAACACATTCCTTGAACTTTAAAATTACACACTCATGAATCACAAACACTGAAATGATGCAATGTAAGAGAAATGAGAGGAAGAGACTTGAACATATCAAAAGGATTTAATCTTTGAATTTGAAAAGGCCCTTCGCATTTTTATATTAGGCTCGTTCAACGGTCACAACTAACATCGCTGAACATGTTCGGTGAATCGCCAATGGGAGCTCGAGCTCGTCGAACATGCCTGAACAAACACCAAACCTGTAGGCTGATTTAATGGACCCAGTAGATTCTGCATAGTGCACTTCGACGAATCACTCTTTTGAGCTTTGATTGCAGAAATTGATAGTACACTTTTCCACATGTTCAAGCTCTAAATGCCGACATGAATGAGTCCGCTTAACACCTTTGACGGATCACCGTTTGGGTTTTAGCATCGCCTAAAGTTTCCCTTTTTAACCTTTCTAATTCTTCTAAACCTGCACTCACAACTCATTTTATTGAAAGCAAGAAAACTAAAAATAAAGGCTTGGGTTGTCTCCCAAGAAGCACCTTTTTTAACATCGTGGCATGACATAGTTCTCAACTTCTCAACATTCATTCTTGGAATTTGGGATGGTGTCAATAGGCAAGGTTCCCTTTTGCCTTGGATTGAGATGAGTTGAGATTTGACACAATTGGGTCTCCAGTTGCTTGATAGACACTGAGTGGGAAGTCACCATTTGGGATAAAGTGGAGAAGTCATTTTTCAATTCCTGCAATAGTTTCTCGAATCCTTCAACGCTGTTGTAGATCCTTGTAAGCATATCCTCTGTTCAATTTCCTTCTAGTCCAACAGGGTCTTTTGATCGTGGCCGATCTTGGGGAGGCACATATCTATCTTTCTCAGCCTCCCTATCTCTCCAATTTCCACCTCACCAATCTTTCCAACCACTATCTCTATCCTTGTTCCAACCTTGGTTCCCTCCTTGTTGTTGATAATTGGTGTGATAACCCCTCATTTGGTTTCCCAAATATTGAACTTCTTCATTATATAATTTCTCAAACTTGGCATTATCCCGGCACTACCCACTTTTTGTTCCAAACGCATTACCGACTTAAGTCCACCTCCCATGACATGTTTAGACAACAAATCAAGTTGGGTCATTATTTTGGCCATGTTTTCGTCTCTTTCATGGTCCTTGTAAAATTTTTCTTTGCTCAAACTCAATTGTTGAGTAGACACTTGGTCTTCTCTAGTGTGCCTTACTTGGTTAACTTTGGTCATGCTATCTAGCAACAAGGCAACCACATCATACAGTTGTCTCATTAATCCACCTTGGACTAACTGATCAGCCATACCTTTATTGATTGAATCAAGGCTGCAATAGAAGTACTGCAACAACAATTTTTTTGGAACGCCACGCGTTGGACATTGCTAAAGTAGTTTCTTGAACCTCAGCCAATTCTCATATAGAGGTTAACCTCCAATACACTTAAAATTTTGGATTTGGTTCGAAGTTTTACCATCTTCAAGGGTGAAAAGAATCTCTCCAAGAAGGCATCATTTAATTCCTCCCACGAAGTGATAAAAATCATTTGGCTATTCTTCCAACCATGTTGTAGCTTTACCAGTTCAATAGAACAAGAATAACCTCAACCTTACAGAATCTTGAGAGATATTCTTGAACACAAATGGTCCACATACCTCTATGAAACTCCTAAGGTGTTCATGGGGATCCTCATGAGCTAGCCCTCGGCAAAAACTGACTAAATTCCATTTTAGCCAATAGTCCTACTAGCCCAAAAGTTACATTCCAGAGCTGATAAAACTGACAGGATTCCATTTTGAGACTCATAGCTTCAATTGTTACCAAGAACTATTTTTAACATTTTTAACCCTCCAAAACTTTAAAACTCCCAAAAATCACAACTTTAAAGTCAAATTTAGAACCAACTTCTTAAATTGAGCAAACAAGACTTAGGGCAACTATCAGGAGGAGTTAAATGATAATTTTCCAAGAAATTCAAAAAAGACCTTTAGAGTCATTACATTATCCACCATTAAAAACCATGTTGTCCTCAACCATAAATATGAAGAAAGAAGAAAACTCAAAGTTACCAAGACCTTAAGGCATACTTTCCAAGATCAGTAGTTGCTTCCCCAAGCGAACTCATTTTTAGGTTCATACAATTAGGATCAGCTATCAAGGATTGAACTTCCAAACCCAAAATTGAAAAATTTGCAAGCCAAAAGTGATTACCAAGCCACATACCAACCCATGAACCAAACCTTGACTGGAACTTTCTAAACCATAGCACAACCATCAAGATGAATATTTTCCCCATATAATCGTGAGAAATTCTAAGGTAATACCTATTAAAACCAGAAGTGAAGCCAAATTCAACCACCAAACACTCATAAAGGAAAGGAGGTCCCAACAATTTTGACCCAAAGAAGGAGATGATTGTCTAATCACCCAGTAAAAGATACACCAAGAAAATAGAACCTGTAATAACACTGTCGAGATGCTGGAATAGTAGATCTGACCGTAGAATCCTCCTGAAAACGATAGATTTAGGCCCAATGGCCCTCAAAGTCAATCACACATAGTAGAAACATTTCCTCAACGACAAGATAAATTCAAAGACTATCGAGAAACTACGATTCCCCATAATAGATATGATAAAAGAACTCTCAACATCGTTTACCCATGAAGTACTACTAGTAAACCCTAATTGCCCAAGATTTTCCATTATCTTACTCAGAATACTTACATAGACAAAACTTCTTCAGCTACTCATTCCCACCTATTTGACTCTTCTCTGCACACGATATGTGATTTGATCACAAACATAATTTGAAACACACTGCACTCATCAAAACCCAACATATTCACTATAATCCAACAACTGAAATAAAAAATCTGATGCCAAGAAAATATCATGACCTTACTTATCCTATACTCATGCTTCCAAAATCATCATTAGTACAAAAAAATTCATAGAAAACACATTGCCACACCCTGTAACTCTGAATTATGACTTCACTTTTTCCTAAAAGAAAGATTTCTATCCTCCCTAAGCTTACTCTTGATGAGTGGCGAATTTCTACTCATTTGAGGCTTTTTTCTTATTAGTTTTGGCATACTTTAGGTTAGAATTAGTGCTTTTAATGTGGTGTCTTCATATTTGCGGGAAATGAAATGTAGAGCTGATTTAGATGACATTTCAGGAAACCAAGTGGAATTGAAGCAATAAAGGTCAAAAGGAAGAAAGTTGAGGTGACAGTTAAAGCACTCATCGTGAGAGCGTAAAATAGGGGTTGCAATCTCGTGGGGAAAGGATTTTAGAGTTCGCGATTGCATAACATAGAGACACTAGTCATCATGATTGCACAAATTTATTATCATTATAGCAAAGAATAAATGCCTGGCACCTAGAAAGAATGGGAATTTCATCAAATTAATCCCAAAACCCATTTTTACACTCACCAACATTCATCATTCTAAGGGGGGAGAATTCATCTAAGTGAGTATAAAGAGTAGTTTATCTTTTAGCTTAGACTAGAGAAAAAAACTTGTAGATTTCATATTTTGGGTTGATATATTAAAGGCAAGTTTCCTCACAATTCATATTTGGGTTTAAAGATTGCATGCTTATCAGTAAAATCTCATGTTCCCTTCTTCTTCCCTAGCTTTACAATACTAGAATTATGGGTGTAATTTTGTATATGAAATTGGGGTTTTGTGCTAAAAGTAGATAAAATTATTTGGGTATTTTATTTGTCATTCTATTGCTTTTGTGATTCCTTGATTCCATACATTAATTCATAAAATAGGTTTAATCTAGTTTTCATGTTTGATTTTATGATTTGAGAGTGCACACTTACATCTAGTTTCTGATCTTTGTGGGTTGCTCGAAAGAGAATTTGTGAAGTGGAGAATCATATTAATAGTCACATTTTAGCTTTGAGTCCTATGTTTGAGACCGAAAGAAGAAGATTTGGGTCTACTTTGTGAATGCTAAACTTTCTAGAAATAGGAGTTTAGATTAATATATTAGATTTCGTTGTTTCTAACATGATTGAGACCGAAATGATATTTCATGATATAACACTTTGAAACCAAAATTAGATGTATTGATTAATGATGATCTAGACTATCTATGATTTAATTAGCAAGTGTTGAATTGCAATGGATCATTTGAGTGTGGATTAGGTTCAAATTTTTTAATTTCCATACCCCTTGCTTGATAATGTTCTTGCCCAAATCCACTGTTTGTTACCAAAATCACTCTTAATTTGATATCTTGAATCATTAAGTTTAGGTTCAAGCTTGTAACTATTTATTCTTTGTCTTTTCAATTGTCAACAAATTGTTTCTTTTGAGATTTGACCTCGACTCTTAGTTGGGTATTTTTATTGACAATGACCACTTACATTTTTAATTGTTTTAGGGTAATTTGAGTGTTCTTAAAATTGGCGTTGCTGCTGGGGAACAATTAGGTGTATTGAATTGATTTAGGATTTGATTGTTTACTTATTTCTATCTAAATTTTGAATAGTTGTCTTTACATTCTTTTGTTTTGTTTCTATGGCTTCTTGTGATAAAGAAATGCTTGGAGGTTGTAAGCCATATATTGATGACCCATGGCCTTGTCAGGAAGAAATGGGTGTCGTGAGTTTTGAGAGGATTCGACTTGGGTTTTGAATTGATACTTTGCTGGCCAATGTAAAAACAAGAATTGGGGTATCTGATACTCTTTGTGAAATGGCCAACAAAGGTAAAGTAAAATTTGAGTCTCTAGAAGAAGGGGTTGAAATAGACAAAGATGGAATATTTTGTTTATGCAACCGAGCCAAGCCAATAAAATTCCAAGATACAGAAATAAAAGAAATGATACTAAAGTTGCAAAAAAATCCAAAAAGATCATATATGGCAATTCTATATTATTTGAAAGTGAGAGTGTCACTAACTTGAAGGCCAAGGATGATGAAGTTCGATGCTCGAATGGTCTAGTGGTCCATTCACTCTTGCCCAAGGATCCAAAAGGAAAGAATGATTTGAACTTTGGTAAGAAATTCAAGTCTTAATATTGGAGAGATCGAGTGAAACTCTTAATGCTCTCATGCACTCTCCAATTGTGAGGAGCGGGGTCGTAACCGCAATGAACTGCACGAATTTAGAAAGGCAGAAGTTTTAAAATCCAATTTAGTGTACCAAAGGCTACCAAAGCCTCTCCAAAGCTTTCCCCTTTTCTAAATCAATTTCTGTGATCATTTTTGGAAAGAATCCCCTTCATTTTTGTTCTCTACTCAAGGTACGACCTCTCCTACCTTTCTTGATCAATATTTGAAATTGGTATGTTGTTTGCAAAGGGGTTGATTCTCACCCTAAACTTTTTGATCATGAATTGTGTTAAAAAACTGATTTTGTGGAGTGGTGTTGTTGCTTGTTGTTATATTTTTGGGTGTTAACTGAAAAAGGTAAAAATGTGGTAATTATTTTTGTGAAAATGGCATGAGAACAGGTTGTACACAACCTATTCGATGGAATGCCAAAATGAAAATTATTTTCTTGGCTGAAATACTCTCTGCGATTGCGATGTCTCATTCTGTAATTGTGATGTGTTAAATTTTGAAATCCCAGTATCACGATGTCTAATCCTGTGATTAAAATGAGATGAAAGGTGGAGGATCGTGATCGCAATGAAAAATCCCACAATCGTGATGAGTCTTTTGTTTGGGAGTTAAAACTGGTAAAAAAATAGCTTTACCCCCGATCCCTATATTCTTTTTTCACTTATTTCCTTGACCTTATTGCTTGATAATACATTTCCTTATTTACCTTTTTATTCATTTGAAATGTGTGCATCTTGTATAGGTACCCTAATTGCAAAGAATGGCCGACAACGTCAACCAAGTTGAGGAAAAAATGGAAGAAAATGTCATCGCGAATGAGATTTATTATCGAGAGTGGTTTGTGACCGCCAAGTGCCACCGATTCTATGACAACCTCCTCACAAAGAATATGACAAGGGATATGGGTCTTTTCTTGACAAATCTTCAAGAGCGCATGCCAGATTCTTTGTGCGTTTGGAGGATAGCAGATTGATGTGTTTCGTGGCTGAGCCTATCAAGGCTAAAAACTCAATAGTGTGAGAATTCGAAGCCAATGTAGCTAAACCTAACTTTTCCAGTGAATAGTTAGTCATGGTCTGGGGCACACAAGTACTTTTTTACCCCATGAGGAACAATGCTTATTATAGCTTTCGTGATGCCAATAATGATGTTCATAAGGAAAGAGAAATGGAAACTGGTTAGGATTGGTTTGTGACACAGTTGCATGGTGGACATAGGCCTAAATTGACTGAGAACAACCACTGGATTGACTCGTTAGAGTTCATAGCTAAAGCCAATACTTGGCTTTCCATCATTTGTAGTAGGGTGATTCCTTCGAGGAATGAGACCGATGTATATCTTGATAGGGCACTTTTGATTTGTGCCATAATTGAGGGGATCCCTATTAATGTTGTGTAGATTATTGTGCAACATAATAAGGAGGTCGTCTTGGAAGATACAAAGAGTTTCTCCTATCCCTCCTTGATTACTTATTTATGCTAGATAGATAAGGTGGACCACAATGAGTGAGATAACATGCAGAGTACTGAACGGCATATCCATCCACTTAAAAAAAAGGGTCTAGGGCTTGTGATGAAGAAGAAAAAGATAGATGTGCAAGATATTCAGACTCTATTCCTCCTCCATATGACTTACTACGGAGGGGACCACTGACACTAGTCCACTTATAAGGACATATGAATGTCATTGATACCTAGATTCACTTGCAGATTCAGTAGTTAATACAAAGTCTTCCCACAGAGCCTGGAGAGAGCTCATTGGCCTCAGGTAGTGTTCCTTCTAACCTCTCCACTCTAACTCAGGATCATCAAATTCTCAAGCACAACATGACAAAAATGGAGAAGAGGAAAAAATGATGAATGCACAAGAAAAGAAGAAGAGCAAGTTTCTGAACAAGATAATGAGTACACTTTAGAAGTTATGTGGCTCGGTGATGAGGCTGATGATGATTTCCTTTCAGATCTCGATAACTCTTTAAATGAATGATGATCTTTGCAGGGAGTTCCCTCGTATTCTCTTTTGATTGTTGTACTGTGAGGTACACAATTACATTTTCAGTTAGGGGTGCCTCTCTTGACGGGCTCATTTTAGAGTTTTTATTGCATCTGACTACGCCTTTGTCGACCTTGTTTTGTTTTGATTTGTGGATGGTGTGGCCTTATCGGGCTTTAGAGATATTATAATGGGTTGGTTTATTTTATTTTTTTACTTATAGGTTGTAAGTTCTTTGTTTTTATTATGATGTTGAGATATTGATTGACAATGCTCGATGATAGATATAGTGATGCCTTTCTTAAGGCTACATGGTCGATTTCTTGTGAGTGTTTGATTGGTGTTGATTGTGGTGAAGTCTGAGTAACCAATTTCTAATAGATGCATGAGGTTGCCCGATAATGGATTGTTGACGACTTTCTTAAGGGCAAACTCATTTTTTTTGGAAAGGTTTTTACTTGGTTGGTACTAAGAACATAGTCATGCATGTGAAAGGTCTTAAACATACCCCTCCATTTTTGAAAGTTGAGAATGTTGTGAATGATTTTGTGACAACTCTTATAAGTCTTTTGGTGACTTTTGAATAGTTAGCGGTTTAAATAATCAATGCCACTTGTATTTTAAAAAGGAAATGAGATTTTGAACCATTTTGATTGATTTGCATGCCATGTGTTGTGAGTTGTTGAATATACATTGTGTTCGCTTATGTACCTAGAACTTGCCTGGTGTGTCATGAAATGTTGGTCTTGATTGATTTTGGTTGGAGAAATGATCTTAGGGTTTCTTTGATGTTCTTAAAGTACACTTTCCCTAAAAATCCCATCTTTGCACTAAATATAACTTTAGTTGTTCAGTTTGAGCCTAATATTTTTTTACTGGCAACCTCATTACAAGCCTAACCATTTTTGAAAAATTAACCCTCTTTTGAACTCCCTCCATGAACTTGAGAATTGTGAAAGTTGAGGCTAAAAACCTAAGTTGGGTGTGTTATGGAAAAATCATAGAAGGGATGCTTATCACATGAGAGCTTGATAAAAAAAAAGAGATTGAAGAATTGAGGAAAGAGTCTTATAGAAAGAAAAAGTTTTGAAAAAAGAAAGAATGAAAGTGAATAAATGAGAGTTCAATCATCCTTATGTTGAAAATGGTTGTATGTGGGGGATCTAGAGTGGAAATTAGAAAAGAAAAATGAAAAATAATGAGAAATGTGCTTAGGTTTGAAAAGGGGAAAAATTTGAAATGATGAGTTGTTGTGTAGTGTTCAAGGAGGATGTAGTCAGTTGTACCTAAATGATATCCTAACCTTCCCTAAGTCTACATTACAAGCTTAACAAAGTCCTTTGATATCTCTAACCAAATGAAGTTGAGCCAATGAATGATTTAAAATATTGGCAAGCTTATGGTGTGGCACTTGTGTACATGAGATGTTCCTTGTGAGTGTGAGTGTTAAATATATTTTCCCTTGTCTTGTGAATACATGTGTGCAAATTTGTGGAACATTTTCTTTCTTGTAAGGGCATCAAAAATAGGATTGATTGGTGAAGTTGATAGATTTCCGAATTGTCAAAGGGAAGTTGTTTTGTAACACCTTAGATTTGAAAAAAGGCTAGAAAGGGCAAACAGGCAAGTCCACAAACCCTAAATGGACTATGGACCCTTCACGGCACCCAAGACGGGCCATGTAGGGGTCCAAGGCCCATTAAAGGCATTGTGAGACCATCCAGGACTACCCCTAGGTTGGAGTCACCTCGACGGTGCCTTAGAAGACCGTAGTGACTTGGACAACCTGTCTAGGGGTCTGTACAAGTCACCCAGACAGTGAGGTTGCACCCAAGGTCACTGTATAGGACCACATACAAATAGACGGTCCATGAAGCTTTATACGGACCTTGAAGTCGTCTGTAAAAGTGACTTATCAGACTGAATTTTGGGTCAACTTCAAACGATCATATCTTTCAGCATAAAATGAATTAGGTGGCCTATAACCTATCCAATTAAAGATCTTTGAGTCCTCCTAATTTGAGCTTGGAGTAAAAATTTATGCTCGTGTTAGTGAAGCCCTGTCAGGAAGGGCATCATCACGACCCAATAGAGAGGCCATGATGCTATAAATGGTCCGTGAAGCAAGAGGCACTTCGTCAGCTTTAAGTTAGGGTCATTTTGTTCTTTTCCGAATTGTTTTAACCCAATACTATGTTGTTTTACCCTCTACTCTAGGCCCTATATAAACATTTTACCCCCCAAAATCACCAAATTCAATTAACTCTCTTAAATTCCAAAAAGTTGATCAAGTTCATCCTCTCAGATGTTTCTCTCTCTAAGGAAGAAGAAGAAAAAGTTTAGGGTTTCAAGATCCAGTCTCCAAATTCACCATTAATAGCAAGCTTTTGGCATCAAGGTATCATAGTATTCACCTATGGAGTCCTTTCCTCCATAGGGTTCCTAAATTCTCTAATTTTGCAAGCTAGAATCTCCAATTAAAGTTAGGGTTTTTACTAAATCTCATGGGTTCTTTTCAATTACGATCTAGTTGATTGTTTTATGTCTTTTTACACATGAATTGAGATAATTGCATGTTTTTAAGTTGAATTCACATGAACTCAAGCATGATCCATGATTTCTAGAATTGATCCTATAATGAAGCCTTTGAAAGATGAAAGATGAATTTATGAAGGTATGCATGTTCTTTATGAAATTGATGAATTTTTTTTTAGGATGCTTTGAGATTGAACTATTAATGTTGTTGTTGGGAAAGGATTTCCGACATACTACTCAATACATAAATGTGAAAGGGTTTTATCACATAAGGATTCTTACGGCTGAAATGTTTTCTCAACTAAACTTTGAATCAAGATTTAGGAGCTATTCTAATGAAACCTAGCTTGGTTCGACTACTTGATGTGCCTTCTATGGATGATAAGACAAGCGACTATTACCCATGTCTTTTAATGATAAAACAATTAAAGACTAATGACTTTTCTGTGGGATTTATGCTTAGCACCGCGTGGACAAGAGGCGATTACCCATGTCCATTAATTATGTGGCAGGATAGGTTGTCTTAGATAGACATTAGCTAGTGGATCCACCTAAGATAGAAATTCATAGTTCTTACCTTGACAAGTATGGACATATCTTTTCGGTGTGGGATGGACATCAAATTCCATGTTATAGCTCACATGGTCTACATGTCGGTTAAAGGTAAATCTCCCACAATAATGAACTAAGGTTACTCTTTAACAAGTATATTTTAAGCGTTTTAAAGATGATTTTACTTGCATTGACTATGATTATGATTTATGTTTTGTAACCCTTTTATCTCATAATTTTGCTTGGTCATTGCATGCCATGTAAATACCTTTTTAGCATGATTTCATATCTTTTATGTATTGCTATCATACTAGGTACATTATTTGTACTAACACATACTCTTGCCTACATTGTTTCACTAACGTAGGGTCTCACGCTCCTATTCCATATTCCCGTGGATAGTGATATATTTAGTAACATTGAAGATTGGTGAGTCCTCATGTTCCAAGGACCGAACCCTTTATTGCTTATTGTATTTACTTTTCCATATTGTATGTGGTGTATGGGTTACGTCCCAATCACTCTTGATGTACTAGATGGCTTTGAGACTATGTTAGACTTCTTCTTCATTTTTCTTGTCAAACATTTATGATATAAATTGTCTTTTGAACTCTTTAATTCTATTATCTTGTATGATGTATGCTAAGTGTCTTGTGTAGGGCCTCTTGGGGTCCTATACGCCATGCCACGTCTAGGGTGTACTTTAAGTCGTGACAAACTTGGTATTAGAGCACAAGGTTTAGAAAAATATTAGGAAGTCTCATAAGCCACGTCAAGTAGAGTCTTGTTCATGAGTGTGAAGAGCGTCACATTTATGAATGAGAAGCTATAAGATGTTTAGAAAACTTCACTTTTTTCATTACTCTAAAGTTGTGCGATATAGTCTAACTCTATTATGTCTATCTCCTATTCCCTATCTGATACTTTTCTGGATATGGTCACTTGAAGGGCATATGATTGAAGGAATATGTGAGAGAAAGTGGAACGAGAAGCTCCTCCTCAAGCTTATCAAGTTTCGGTTGACCCTTTGGCCGAGCAAGTGACTAATGCAAAGTTTAGCACTGCTTTTCAATTGTTGGATCATGCCATGAAGGCTCAATACAATAGAGAGGATGTGGTCCCCGTGAACCTAAATGTGGGTACAATGGAAACTAGAGTGAGACACTTCACTAGAATGAATTCTCCGGAGTTTCATTGTTCCAAGGTTGAAGAAGATCCTTAAGATTTCATTGATGAAGTGTATAAGGTGTTGATTCTCATGGGAGTGACACCGGTGGAAAAGGTGGAATCGTCCGTTTATCAACTCACAGGTGTTGCTCAAGTTTGGTTCAATCAGTGGAATGAAAAGAGGGTGATTGATGTGGGTGCTCTTGATTGGGAAAAGTTTAAAGTTGCTTTCCTTATAGGTTCTTTCCCCTTGACATGAGGAAGGCAAAGGTACTTGAGTTTATCAACCTTTGTCACTGAAGCATGAGGGTAAAGGAATATTCTTTGAAGTTCACTCGATTGTCTAGGTATGCTCCTACTATGGTTGTCGATTCTAGGGCAAGGATGAGTAAGTCTGTTTCGAGAGTGTCTGAGATGGTAGTCAAAGAATGTCATACTTCCATGCTCATCAATGATATGAAAATTTCTTATCTAATGATACATGCTCAAAAAATAGAAGGAGAGAAACTTAAAGGAAAGATCTAGGGAGACAAAGTAGGCAAGGACCGGTGATGGTGACTTTTAATATTCAAAATCCGATGGACATAGTCGTTCTAAGTTCTGAAAAAGGTTTTCCGGTCCAGGCTCCTCTAATTCTCCTCATAGATTCAACAAAGATAGGGTGTCTAACACTAAGCCTCAAGGAGGAAATAGTAGTGTATCTTCATTGTCTACTTGTGCTAAATGTGGAAGAAAGCATGATGGTAGATGTCTAGCCGGTTTTAATGCATGTTATGGTTGTGGCAAGACATATCACAATATAATGGATTGTCCCTTGGTTTCTTAGAATGAAGGAGATACTCGTCGACGGGTTCAATCCAATCCTTCATCTTGTTCTACTAGGAGTTAGAAGTAAAACAAGTTTTATGCACTCCAGACTCGTCATGAGCAAGAGAGTTCTCCAAATGTGGTCAGCGGATTGAAAGTATTTTATCTTGATGTTTATGCTTTTCTTGTCTCAGTGCTACCTTGTATTTTGTGACTTCATATGTGGCTATGAGGTTTGATATTCTTCCGGATGTGTTGTTAGACCCATTTTTTGTCTCTACTCCTATTGGTGAATCTTTTGTGGCTAAGAGAGTCTATAGAAATTTTCCCGTCTCCTTATCCCATAGAGTCATTCATATTGATCTTGTAGAGCTTGATATCCTAAATTTTGATGTTATTCTTGGCATGGATTTGTTGCATTCTTGTATGCTTCTATTAATTGTAGAACCCGAGTGGTCAAATTTCAGTTTCCAAGTGAACTCATCCTAGAGTGGAAAGAGGGAAATTATATGCCTAAGAGTCAGTTTGTTTCTTGTCATAAAGCTAGAAAGACAATTTCTAAGGATTGATTATACCAACTAGTTAGGGTGAGGTATATGGATTCCGAAACCTACTCTTGAGTCGGTCCCCGTTGTTAATGATTTTCCAGAAGTGTTTGCCGATGGTTTACCCGGTGTTCCTCCCGAATGGGAAATACACTTCGGTATTGAACTTCTCCCCAGATACGCAACCTATCTCTATTCCTTCTTATCAAATGGCTCCGGTAGATTCAAGGAGTTAAATGAGCAATTGAAAGATTTATTGGATAAGGGTTTCATCCGACCGAGTATCTCTCCAAGGGATACTCCAGTTTTATTTGTTCGGAAGAAAGATGGTTCACTCCGTATGTGTATTGACTACCTATAATTGAACAAGGTTACCATTAAGAATAAGTATCCTCTTTCAATGATAGATGATTTGTTTAACCAACTACAAAGAGCAAGTTACTTCTCTAAGATTGACCTCTGGTTGGGTTATAACCAATTGAGGGTGAAGGAGAATGACATTCCAAAAATAGCTTCTCAAACTCGATATGGTCATTATGAGTTTTTGGTGATGTCCTTTGGCTTGACCAATGCTCTGGCCGCATTTATGGATTCTATGAATAAGGTGTTTAGACAATACCTCGACATGTTTGTGATTTTTATTCATTGATGATATACTGATCTATTCAAGGAGTGAAGAAGAGCATACTGATCATTTGAAGATTGTGTTGCAAGTCCTCAAGAACTAACAACTCTTTGGAAAGTTTGGTAAATGTGAGTTTTGGTTAAGGTCTGTGGCTTTTCTTGGTCACATTATTTCTGGTAAAGGTATTGAGGTAGATCCTAAGAAGAAGGATGTGGTTAAGAGTTGGCCTAGACCTTTATCCTCTTCAGATATTAGAATTTCCTAGGTTCGGTTAGCTACTATAGAAGGTTTGGTGAAGGGTTTTCTTCGATTTCCTCTGAATTGGCGACATTGATCCAAAACAATGTTAAGTTCATATGGTCGGAAACTTGCGACAAGGGTTTCCAAGAATTGAAAGATAGACTTACTTCCGCTCTAGTATTGACTTTACTAGAAGGAACCTATGGGTTTGTTGTTTATTGTGATTCTTCAAGAAATGGGTTATTATGTGTCCTTATGCAAAATGGGTAAGTCATTGCATATGCCTCAAGGCAACTTAAGGTGCACGAAAAGAACTATCCTACCCATGATTTATAATTAGCGGCAGTTGTGTTTGCTTTAATGATTTGGAGGCATTACTTATATGGTGTTTATGTCGATGTCTTTACGGACCACAAAATATTGCAATATGTGTTTAAACAGAAGGATCTAAATCTTCACCAAACAAAGTGGCTTGAGTTGCTAAAGGATTATGATATGATTGTTCTCTATCACCCTGACAAAGCAAATGTGGTGGTGGATGCTCTTTGTCGATTGACTATGGGTAGTGTTGCTAATGTAGAGGATGGTAAGAATGAGTTTGTTTGGTATGTACATAGATTTGCTCGTTTGGGTGTTCGGTTAGTTGACTCCACAAATGGCGGTGTTATGGTCTATAATGGTTCAGAATCGTCTTTCATGTCGGAAGTTAAAGCTAAGCAAGGTCTTGACCCGATCTTGATGAAATTGAAGGAAGCAGTGCTTAAGAAGTTAGTTGAGGCTTTCTCCCAAGAGAGAGATGGAGTGCTTAGATATCAAGGTCGTTTGTGTGTTCCCAATGTAGATGACTTGAGAGAGTAGATATTATCATAAGCCCATAGTTCTCAATATTCTATTCACCCGGGAGCCACTAAGATGTACCGTGACTTGCGGGAGGTGTATTGGTGGAATACAATGAAGAAGGATATTGCGGAATTCGTGGCTAAGTGTCCTAACAGTCAACAAGTGAAAATTGAGTATTCAAAAGCCATGAGTTTTTTCCTAAGATATCAATATTCCTACTTGGAAGTGGGAATATTTGAATATGGACTTCATTGTTGGTTTACCCCACATGTGGCGACAACATGACTCGATTTGGGTTATAGTAGTTCGCATGATGAAATTGGCTCATTTCATTCCCATCAAGGTTTCTTATTCGGCGGAGGGTACTTTAGAGAAATGGTTAGTTTACATGGAGTGCCCTTATCCATTGTCTCTGATTGTGGTACCCATTTCACTTCTTAATTTTGGAAATCTTTCTAAAAAGGGCTTGGTACTCGTGTTAAGCTTAGTACGGCCTTTCATCCTTAAACTGATGGGAAAGCAGAGCACACTATCCAAACTTTAGAAGATATGTTAAGAGCTTGTGTAATTGACTTCAAGGGTAATTGGGATGATCACTTGCGTTTGATTGAATTTGCGTATAATAATAGTTATCACTCAAGTATTGTTATAGCTCCATTTGAGGATCTATATGGTAGGAGGTGTAGATCTCCTATATCTTGGTTTGAAGTGGGTGAAGTTGCATCACAGGTACAAAATTGGTATACGAGGCTATGGAGAAAGTTTGACTTATTAGTGAAAGGTTGAGAACGGCTCAAAGTCGGCAAAAGTCCTATGCCGATGTTAGAAGAAGAGACCTTGAGTTTGATGTGAGTAACTGGGTCTATTCTAAAATTTCACCCATGAAGTGTGTAATGAGATTTGGAAAGAAAAGGAAGCTTAATCCCTATTATGTGGGCCATATCAGATTTTGAGACGTATTGGTAAAGTTGATTATGAACTTGAATTGCCTAATGACTTGGAATTGGTGCATCAAGTTCTCCATATCTCCTTGTTTAAGAAATTTGTTAGTGATCCAACATCAATAGTTCCATTAGAGAGTCTTGACATAAAGGATAACCTTTCTTATGAAGAAATTCCGGTTGAGATCTTGGAACATCAAGTTAGGAAGTTGAGGAATAAATAAATTGCTTCTGTGAAGGTTCTTTGGAGGAATCAGTTAGTTGACGGTGCTACTTAGGAGGCCGTGGCCGATATGATATCGTATTATCCTCATCTCTTTCCCTTCGTTCCTACTCTAGCTCGAGGTATTTAGTTCCTCATGTTTCCTCTTTTGGTGTCATGCTTAGATATTTCCCCGATTCCTCATTTATGCATGTTTATGAAAAGCTTGAATTTTTGAGAAACTGAGTTGGCTTGATGGATATCTTTATTTTGGGTGCATTTGAGTATGAGTTGCGTATAGACCTTATGACATGATGTTCTGAACAAGCTTTAGCTTGGAGTTGATGTTTCCTCCTTGGATATGTGCATTTATGTGATTGCATTCATGTTGCGCTACAAGGTCTAGTTCCTACCCTCCTTATGATGTCTTGAATCTCATTCGAGGATGAATGTTTCCAAGGGGGAGATATTGTAACACCTCAGATTTGAAAAAAGGCAAGAAATGGCAAACGGGCAAGTCCACTAACCCAAAATGGACCATGAACCCATCACGACACCCTAGACGGGCCATGTAGTGTTCTACGGCCCGTTAAGGGCATCATGAGATCATCCAGGACTGTCCCTAGGCAATAGTCACGTCGACGGTGCCTTAGACGGCCGATTGTGACTTGGATGACCCATCTAGGGGTCCGTACAAGTCACCCAAACCGTAAGGTTGTACCCAAGGTCACTATGAAGGACCATAGATGCCTAGATGGTCCGTGAAGCTTCCCACGGACCGTGAAGTCATCCGTGAAAGAGACTTATCATGCTTTGAATTTTGGGTCAACTTGTAACGATCATATCATTCAACAAACAATGACCTATCAAATTAAAGATCTTTAAGTTCTCTTTACAACGCCACCAAGTTTTCGTAATTTCGAGATTGGAGTAAAAAGTTATGCCTAATTTAGTGAAACCATGTTGGGCAGGACATCATCACGACCCACTAGACGGGCCATGATTCTCTAGACGGCCCGTGAAGCCCCTCATGAGAGGCACTTCATCAGCTTTATGTCAAGGTCATTTTGGTGTTTTCCCAATAGTTTTAACCCAATACTATGTCGTTTTACCATCTAACCTAAGCCCTAAATAAAAAAATTTGCCCTCCAAAATCACCCAATTCAATTCACTCTCTTAAATTCCCAAAGGTTGATCAAGTTCATCTTCTAAAATATTTCTCTCTAAGGAAGAATAAGAAGAAGTCTAGGGTTTCAAGATCAAGTCTTCAAATTCACCAAGGTATGATAGTATTCACCTATGGAGTCCTTTCCTCCATAGGGTTCCTAAATTCTCCAATTTTCAAGTTAGCATCTCCAATTAAAGTTAGAGTTTTTACTCAATCTCATGGGTTCTTTTCAATTACGATCTAGTTGATAGATTTATGTGTTTTTATGCATGAATTGAGATAATTGCATGTTTTTAAGTTAAATTCACATGAACCCATGCATGATCCATGATTTCTAGAGTTTACCTTATGATGAAGCCTTTGAAAGATAAAAGATGAATTTATGAATGTATGCATGCTCTTTATGAGATTGATGAAATGTTTTAAAGATACTTTGAGAGTGAAGTATCAATGTTGTTGTTGTGAAATGACTTCTCACATACTACTCAATACATGAATGTGAAAGGGTTTTCTCACACAAGGATTCTTAGGGTTGAAAGGTTTTCTGAACTAAACTTTAAATTAAGATTTAGGAGCTATTCTAATGAAACCTACCTTGGATTGGCTACTTGATGTGCCTTCCATGGATGATAAGACAAGAGGCGATTACCCATGTCTCTTAATGATAAGACAAGTAAAGACTAATGACTTTTTCCCAGGATTTATGCTTAGCACCGAGTGGACAAGAAACCATTACCCATGTCCCATAAACTATGTGCCACGATAGGTTGTCTTAGATAGACATTAGCTAGTGGATTAGCCTAAGCTAGAAGTTCATAGTTCTTACCTTGGAAAGTAAGGGCATCTCTTTTCGGTGTAGGATATACATCAGATTCCATGCTATAGCTCACATGGTCTACATGTCGGTTAAAGGTTAATATTCGACAATAATGAACTAAGGTTACTCTTTAAAAAGTATCTTGCAAGTATTTTAAAGATGTTTTAACTTGCATTGACTATGATTATGATTTATGATTTCTAACCCCTTTATCTCATGATTTAGCTTGGTCATTACATGCCATGTAAAGTCATTTTTGGCATGATTTCATATCTTTTATGCATTGATATCATACTTGGTACATTCATTGTACTAACACATACTCTTGCCTACATTATTTCACTAATGTAGGGTCCGACACTTCTATTCCGCATCCCCATGGCTAGTGATCAACTTAGTAGCATTAAAGATTGGTGAGTCCTAATGTTCCGAGGACCGAACCCTTTATTGATTAATGTCTTCCCTTTTCCATATTATATATGATGTATGGGTTACGTCCCAGTAACTTTTGATGTACTAGATGGATTTGAGACTATGTTAGGCTTCCTCTTCATTTTCTTGTCAAACATTTATGATATAAAATTTCTTTTGAACTCTTTAATTCTATTATGTTGTATGATGTATGCTTAGTGGCTTGTGTAGTGCCTTTTGGGGTCCTATATGCTGTGTCACATCTAGGGTGTACTTTGGGTCTTGAAATGTTTAATTGACTAGTAGTTGTGAGTCACTTCTTGAGAATTTGTGTTGTCACTTGATCATTCTTGAAATTGTGCTTGAACTTAGGGGAGTTTCTCGAAATGGAAATAACTTGCTTGCTTGCCAACTATCAGTACCAACCAAAGCCATGACTATGATCCTTAGTTGAAGTTGAAGTGTGTTGTGATTAAATTGAGTGCCACTTGAGTTTTTCATTTTTTTTTGCTTGTAGACAAGAAATGTTTTAAGTTGAGGGTGTTGATGAGTGGTGAGTTTAAACTCATTTGAGGATCTTTTCTTATGGTTTTTTGGTATTCAAGTACAGGAAGAGGCTAATTATTCGTTGAATTGTGATGATTTCAGGTATTTGCTGCTTGGAAGGATATTGATGGACAAGAGTGGAAGAAGAAGATGAAATTGGCAGAAAATGGCCTCTAATGTTGCACCTGCGAAGAGGGAGTTTGCATTTTCGAATGGTCAACTAAAGTACAATGGTCTCTGACCAGGCAAGGTTCTCTTTTCCAAAGGAGCCAAAAAGGGCGGGTCACTTTAGCGAATGGATGTTTGCTTTTGCGAACTCCCAACCGTTTGTTAGGCTTGGCTATCTGGACAGAGGAAAAATTGGAATTTCACAAATTTGACCTAAATTCTCACAAAGTGCTGAAGAAGAAGTCATTATCAGAATTATCTCATTTTTATCATACAATTCCATTATTAATTTTAATCTTTTTAGCTTAGACTGGTGAAAAATTCTTAGTATTAGGTTTCATATTTTGGGTTGAGACTTTGAAGACAAGTTGCCTCATAATTCATCCTTTTGATTAAAATTGTGATCTTGTTAGTAAAATCTCTTACCCTATCTTCCTTTCATTCCTTTGTCTTGCATGAATTTTGGGTGTAATTGCTAATTGAGATTGGGGTTTTTTGCTAGAAATAGACAACTCATTTGGATCTCTAATTTCTCATTCTATTACTTTTGTACGTGATTCCATGGTTTCATGAAATGGGTTTAATCTAGTTTTCATGTCTGAATTTATGATTTGAGAGTGCACGCTCAGATCTAGCTTCCGATATTTCTGGGTTTCTCGAAAGAGAATTCATGCCATGAAATCTATATTAATAACCACGTATAACATTGAATCTTGAGTTTGAGACCAAAAAGAGAAGATTTAGGTTTTCATTGTTGAATGCAAGGCTTGCTCTAAAGAGAGGTCTAAATTAAGGTATTAGGGTGTTGTGTTGAATCACATGATTGAGACCGAAAGAAGATTATATGATATAGCGCAATGAGATCGAAGAAGATTTATGTTGTTTAAGATTACCTAGCCTACCTATGATTGTTTAGCATGTGTTGAGATTGAAATGGATCTTTGAATGAATGTTGAGTCCCAAATTTCCCAATTCCCAATTATTCGTTACTTGATTAGTTCTTTGCTATCACAATCCGAATTCCCAAGTCATGATGACACCTACTAAAACCCATCAGTAGGTAAGAAGACCCGTACCCAAAACAAAAAGTAGTGCGTACAAGGGTACAACAAAACATTAAATAATACTAACAATAAGAAAAGAGAGAAAAGAAAAGCAGACCAAAGGCTAAATACAAAGGAAAACCTCCCAAAACCTGGAAGTCCCAAGTACAGAGAGTTGTCTAACAAGATAAAAATAAGTCACAAAAGTGGACCATAACAAGCTGTCTCAAAGTCAAAAGACAAGCAAACATATGAATAGAAGAAGATAAGCTAGTCCAGCACACCAACTGCTCATCGTCATCTCTGATATCCACAAGCTGCAAAAGACGACACAAATGATCACCAGTGGTAGCTAGTACTCAGGCTTCCATCATGAAAAGATGCAAAGTGTAGCATAAGTACCAAAACAAAGGTACTAAAAATAGGCATCACAGGCCAACTGAGAAAGAAAGGTAAAAATAATCTGATTAGATAGAATCTAGACACAACAAAGGTCAAAGCGGGAATGAAAGTAGGCACACGAGTATATAGAAAGTAAATCTAAGTACAACTAAAGTGAACCCAACTAGACCTATATAAGTCTAGATGGTACTTTAAATAAAAACCCGAACGGACCCCATAAGCAAACATGTACACAGAATAGCTAAGTCTATTATAAAGAAGAGTAAACTAGGTTCGAACCCAAGAACATTAGTTGGGATCCCAGCCCAAGTAGCGAAGAACCAATCAAATCCCAGCCCAGCTAGAAAGAGTGACAATCAACCCAACCAGTCAACTCACAGCCCAGTTAGCAAGAGTGACAATCAACCTAGGCCGCTGAGCCAAACAATCCACTACTAGAGGCATAAGCCGCCAACTAGCAAGAGTGCTTCGTTGGAGTGTCAACTCTTTAGAGGATCTGAGATTTCCAGGCTGCCAAACCATTCCCAGGGGCGTCACCTGCCCAATTAGCAAGAGTGTCCAAGGGCATATCGACATCGAAGAAGATCTTACGTAGGCTTCAAGCCACCGTGGATCGATGTCCAGTCCCGAAGGTATCACAAAAGGCTCCAAGCCGTAATCACTCCATTCTCGAGAAAGCATACAATCTCCGGTAACACATCGGAGCCATAAAAATAGGGAGAGGAGAAAGAAAAGGCCAACAAGCTGCGCAAACTCCTAAACTAAGGCTCATTTTATCAGACCCAAGTCTGCCATTCCAGTCTACAAGGACCTAGTCTATCCGAACGACGTCGTAGACATACCAAGGTCACACAGTGCATGGGTCTAAGGCAACACTATTCTATCCTAGACTAAGGCCAAAACATGCTCCAAAAACAACGTAGTAAAACAAGTAAATCACATAGTATGCGACAATATGCATACAACCCCAACTAATCATGGTACTACCCTCGAAATAGTAGCAATCAACCCTATGTCATGGTTTATATAAGGAAAAGCAGGAGTAACTAGGTACTCGTACCCAATTCACACTAATCATCATGAATTCACACATTCATGCTCAATCTAATTGGAAAGGAAGTTGTAGCCTACTTGTACGCAGACTGGGCGCGCTCCAAATCACAAGATCGGAGCTTTTCTCTTACAAACGACCTCTGAACACTGCCACTCTATCAAAAAAATGATAACAACGTCAATATGGTCGTTTAGACACCAAAATCACCTAGAATAGTGACATACCAATTTTTATAATCAAAGAGGAATCACGGGACCCGCACCAAATGTCTGGATTGACTCCTTCAAGAGGTCCTAAACTACGCCTCGAACTTATGGTCAGAAGATGAACATAATTCGAGGCCTAAAACAGCCGACAACAACACATGTAAATAATCAACAAGTAAAGCAATAAAGAGAGATGAGGCAGCAACTCAATCACAAAACTCATCTCAAATAGAGGTCCTTCAACAACTCCTGATCAATTCACCACGTAGCCACGCTCCCAACGATCACCCTGGAACTCGAATAATTCAAATAGGAGCTCGTATGAGGGAGAAATCACACTTTGAAAATAAGAAATAAGGCTGCAAATTCGCTATATAAATAGCCTAGATCTAGTCGCTAAAAGTATAATTTCAATTGCTAAAAGTCTGTTTTCTGGTCGCGAGAAGCCCGCACTAGATATCGACACTTAAGCTGGTTTCCTTAAACTATGAATTCTCCGATGGGGTGCTCGAAATTCATTCCGAACCACTTAAATTTGATATTCCGAACTCAACGGAGCCGTAAAAATTCTCATGCGAGATCATCTCGGTAAAATATGGGTCCCACACCCAAACATCATTTTAAGCTAAAATCCACAAGGGGCTCGAAATTAGCCCGGAAGCCTTAGATCCAAATGAAGGGTCGTTCTAGACCAAATTAAACACTCCATAGCTATCCGTGCTGATAAAATTCTCATCCGAGCTCGTTTACTCAGAAAGTTGACTTAAGTCAAACTTAGGCCTTGACTTGAAATTTAAAACACCTAATCACACAAACTTGCACTAAAAGCCTCGATAGTCATGATGACCATGCTACTAGCCTAAAATGACCTTTCCCAAGCTGATGGAATCATCATAAATTTGCTTCTGAGGTCATATTCTTGTACTTTTGATCAAAATGGACCATTCAAGGTTCAAAAGATCCAAAACACTAAAACTCCCATAAAAACTAAACGAACGACTAAGTGACAAAATTGTCAGTCCCAAGCAAGTCATAAATGACTTGGGGTCGCTACATGAAAGATATAAACGACGAACAGGAGGCATAAACACAGAAATGACCTGGAGGTCATTACATTTTCCCAAATCTTATTTGTGTTACTAAACCATCCCCCTTTTGATAATTGTGTATCATTAAGTTTAGATTCAAACTAGCAGCTTGTAATTATTTGTCTTTTCAATTGCCGGCAAATTGTTCCTTCTGAGGTTCAACTCTGACTCTGCTGTTGGGTATATTTATCGTTGACAACCTCTTACTATTCTAATTATTTTTAGGATAATTTAAGCGTTATCAGCTATAAGCATTACATGTCAGAAACTGGTCCTACCCAAGACTGATAATACTAATTCCAAATCTGATAGTACCTCTCCATCGAGCTAAGGCTATTGAATCATAAACCAAGATAGACTAGATGCAACCTTTTATATGCCATGCCTCAACCACAATCTAAATAATTGGATACTCATGCCAAATCTTTGAGAAACCCTTGATCACCCTAATAATTATTTATTCCATAAGCACATAACCTTTATTCACCACCAAGTGTCTATGTAACACATCATAATATTATATGTAGTTTCCATCAAGAAGGTAGTATCAATCCAGCGCATCTCCTCAATAACAATGTAGAACTGTAAGTCCTTCTTGTAGTGCACCCATAAGTTACCTACCATAATTTAAACAATCCAACGCAACATAAAACACAAAATCTCCCATACATCAATGTTTTTCACCCAAACCATAACCAAATATTCAGAAAAGTCATGGATAAACCCTTCATAAGTTTGTGCCAAACTAGTCCACATTGCATAGTCATATCTCAACTCAAAGCGAAAAATCCATACAATCTTCAACTTTAAACCAAGTACCTACACATGATTTTTTTTTTTTCACATGTCATAAATTTTACCTATGGCACAACTCTAAATACTATGAAATCTTCAATATACAAGACTTTTGTTCCTTTCTCTAACTCATTTACCAATCCCATCATTTGACAAAAAAATCATTACATTTTACCTCATACTCTAAACGAAAACTTATAGTGAAACACATCATTAGGCCCTTTGACAATCAAAATCTCCACCACCAAACCATGCACAAGACTTTCCAAATGCTCAATAATCAACATGATCAATTATTTCTTACCTTACCAATCCGTACCTTGACAAAATCTACTATCATGAATGTAGTCTTCCAATGGAAAACCTGAATTCTAATAAAAACCATGTAAAGCAATCCCTTTATCAATCAACATCATCCCATACATTGGAGATTTTATGAAATCACGTATCTTAGCTTATCATTGATCACCTCTCCGTTGACCTTATTATATCCTTTGTTGGAAATCTAATTGTACCAGTTACAAAACTTGAAACCACAAAAGTACCTATAACAACATTTGAGCCAAAAATCTGTAGACTTGTTTCTCAAATCTTACCCAATAGTTTTTAACACATCTGATGATCACGTGACCTTATTACCATAACCTGAACAAGACAAACAATGAAACGTCTCCTGACAAAGTTGATCATACCATCGATATGATACTTTAAATCCAAGATATACCAGCAAAATTCTATGAATTAACCAATTCTACATTCCCTTTCTTACTAAAATTCCCAATTGCCTTCACACAAGAATACTCTCTAGGAACTTCCTTGCACATAAAATTATCATCTCTATATCAATCTATTTCATTTGGCGTATAATGAAATCACCAATCCCCAATTAGATCCTCGAAATACACTTCACAACTTGAACACATTAATACCCTACCAAAGATCCGCCATTATAATTTTCCTTTAAAATAGTACCTAACTCAAACGTCCTTAGTAACAATTAGTTGGTTTCTCAAATGTGAATATAATACTGAACATCCATTTCCTGAATAGGTTAAACAACATATAGTTCATTAAGTAGTTAGGCATCACACTCAATAATCATTTTCTCTATTACAAATTATCACTAGTATAACATCGTGAGAGTGTGTTAGATCTACTACTAGAACACATCAAACCTATCAAAAAGATCGTACCCAAATATCCCACACCTTTCTACTAATTTAGTAACTACAATACATTTAACAAATCTGTTTAGTCTTTAGCCTAAAGTGACATGCACCCTTTCATAGACTAGGCTGATAGCAAAAGTAACACATTCCATAACCCTCACTACGTAAACACACGTATCACCGAGGAGTCATATTATAACCCTCAAACCATTCAAATTATCTTCCTCAAAATTCATTGTGTAACTATAACATTTTGCAATCTCTTCGAATAACAGAACATTCAAAGTCTGACCATACATTATTTCCATAGTCTATCACTTCTATGTTAGTATCATATATGACACCAAAATAACACGATAAAATCCAAATTGCACATATGAAGGACCAAGCATGAGTCATCATAATAAGTGAGATAATGGAATAAAACAATAGGAATTAGGTCAGACCAATGATCCATGATAGAGAGTCAAAAGGTGAAGGTTTTTCCAAAATGTAAATAGGGTCTCTCGAAGATTACTAATGGACATCTCTGCATGGATCCTCGAGACTCTATTAGACTTGGCTTGTTCACACGTGAGATCTATAAAACCTGGGCTCTTATACCATTTGTCATGACCCAAAAATTGACGTGATAACACTTGTCTTATCCCACCAAGACAAGTCATGCTAAAATAAGACATATATATATATATATATATATATATATATATCTATACTAAATGGGGAAGAAAAAAAATGAATAACTAACATAATTCAATAATATAGATAATGTACCCAAGATTAAATAAAACCCCCAAAAAATAGTTTTCACGGGTACAAGCCTCTTATATATTATAATAGATTTGAAAGTAAATGCAAGTATTAATTTCATTGTTTCTTGAATAGCATAACACTTACATAAAAGAGTAAGAGGTGTGCGTCGAGATGACAATTGACTACCTCAGACTTCTCCACAACAAGCCTCTGACGTAGAAGAGAAGAAATAGTAATCACGATGATCCAGGTTCGACACCTAAATGAGTGTACAAGCAAGGGAGTGAGTAACAAATAGCATGGTACTTAACAAGTAAACTACTAACTCAAGGTAAAGCAACATAGAATACATCTACTCCTAACACTCTAATGTCATGACCCGGGGTTACCCCCTAGAAGTAACACGGCGTAATTGACCCCGAAGGGTCGCATACAAGCCTCATAGCATTCATGAACATTAAAGCATAGGAAAAAAATACGGAATTTAAAACTTTTTTTTACAATCGAAGTCTCCTTATATAATGAAAGAGTATCTAGGACACCATGTCTCAAACCATCTATTATACTTGGAAAAAAACTTTTTAGTACAAACTAAGGGACACGACCCTTACAAAAGTCTAAAAACATAAAAGTAAAGATATAAGGGACATATGGTTGAGCCCTTGATTACAATGAGGACTCACCAAGCTTCTTCTTCTTGATCTCCTATGAACCTAGCCACAAGGATGAAATCCAATATATCCAAAGCCTACACTTATAGAAAATGTAGAAGAAGGGGTTTCCATTATCTATAAGAGAGATTGCTTCTAGAAAATCTCCAAAGCCTACACTTATAGTTTATGGGATAGAGAGATTGCTTCTAGAAACCCGCCCTATTGCATTGGCGAAGGGGTTTCCATCTCATGAGTATCACTTGGATGACCCAACCTATTGCATTGGCGGAATGGCCTTTTCCACATTGTGCATATCCACTCGGTGCTAAGCATTATTTCCCAATTTATACATTATTAGTCTTAGAATTGTATCAACATGCGTGAAGGAATACTTTGCCCTTCATTTAATATATTTCATCGAAATAGCTCATAGATTCATTTAAAGGTGAGAATGTACTTTCAAATTTAGAATCAACATTAGTATGTGAGTATAACTTTCAAACCAAGATTATGTGTTCTCATGAGAATGGACTTTCAATCAACACAATAGTATCATCATGGTCATGTATATTTCATGCATAATAATGTGTTAAAGGTGCATATGAGAACTATACTTTCAATTAAAACCATTGATAAATCATAATCATGTTTAAGCATGGAGTGTGTATAATTGTCCTTGCAATGACACAACAACAACATTATCATCGTAGACACTTCTCTCTTAAAGTGCTCATAAGTATGTACATAATATCACAATCATGCATCATTCACATATATTGCATTCAGGGATTATAGACCATGTAAATCAACATATCTAACATTTATCATAATAGACATGTTTATAATCATAACTTAGATAGATCATTCATTTGCATGTATAAGCCCATGTACTCACATTGTAGGTCATATGGGTAAATTCCTTCCACAATAGTACCATATACAATTCAACATGCTCAATAAGTAACACCTCTACCTTTCAAGTGGATCAATAGCTCATATACAATAACTAAACACCTCCACCTTTCAAGTGGATCAATAGTTCATATGCAATAACTATTCAATATGCACAATAGCTTCCTTCCTAAGCCTCAATGTTCATAGTCCATTCCTTTTAGCCTTTACCTTTAAAGCCCAAGGAGTCATCTTCGTATTATGAGCACTACTCTCAAGAAATACCTCACATGTTCATCATGCAAACCTAACTCTCGAGGTGGACTAACTACATGCTTCATTCTTACTCCATTATAGTCATATAGCATCAAGTAAACTAAATCCCAATACTACTCAACCAAGATTTATCATGTAAGACCTAATCAAGTTCATTCATGTCTACAAGATTCACTTATAAGCACTTCATATCTAGGTGATCTAATCTAAGGCAATTCATCAAGAAGTTCATCAATTTTAGAAGGTCACATCTAAACCCACAATTTGCCTCTTTTATGACTTTACCCTAGGCTACATCAATTTTACCCTAGAATCTTAGGTTAATCAAGAATACATATAGATTTACACTAATATCAAGTAACTACATAATAATCAACCCACATTTAATCAATCGAATCAACTTCTAACAAAATTCATAATGTAGAGAAGAACCATAGCTAGGGTTAGGGAAATTTCATGGATTCTTTGGAATTCAAGTTAAAATCATATAAAATAAGTAGTATCATCAATAACAAACATGATTCAAACTCTAAGAACAACTTTGAAAGGAATCCATGGGGTTGAGTTGAAACCCTAACTAATTGGGTTTTCTAGAATTGAGTTAAAAGCTTTTGAAAGGGCGCCTTGGGTGATAGCTTCCCAAGGATGAAGAACTCCCATACCTTAGACTTAGAATCCTTCCAAATTCGTGTTGAAAAGCTCCTGTCTTCAAGCTTTCCTTGAACTCTTTCTTGGTCTTCAATGGGGGTTTCTAGAGAGAAGATATTTTGGGAGGAGATGGGTCGTCTTTTAATTCCCTTAGAAGTGACTTAATGGAAGTCTAAAAAGGTTATATAGTTGCTAGGTAAGGAATAGAATAATGTGTACTCAACTTTGGAAAGGAACTAAAGACTCACAAAGTTTAAACTTAAAAGTTTGCACCAAACCCGACTTACCTCGCCCTTTCAACCTCATGGCTCGCCAAGGGCACTAGGCGACTTGCCTAATGGCCCTTGGCTTGCCCATTTTTCCAGCCTGACAGCGCTTCAGTATTTTGGGCATAACTTTTTTCCCCGAGATCGGAATTGGGCAAACTCGGTGGCACTGGAAAGAGGACTCAAAGACCTTTAATTCAATAGGTAAAGGCCCACCTAATTCGTTTCGAGCTAAGAGGTATCATCATTTGAAGTTGACCCTACACTCTAAGTCAAATGAAAACCCTTCACGGATGACTTCACGGTCCGTGTGGGGCTTCACGGACCGATGCCCTTGGCCCTTGACCAGAAGCCTAGCTTGCCACCCCCTAACCCCTTTCACGACCTTGCTCACCCAATGGACCCTCTTGGCTCGCCAAGTGAACCCTTGGCTCGCCCAAATTTCCAGTGAGCTCCAAACATGGGCAGCTCACTAGGTGATCTTGTGGGACCAATGGGTGACTCGCCAAGATGGTTGGCGAGCTAACACTTAGTTTGACCTTTGGTCCAGTACCTAGGCTAGGAGGGACAGACCACTAGGCGATCCAAGTACACTTTGGCGCATCGCCAAGTGGTTTGGGCGACCATGCTGCCAATCGCCAACCTATCCAAAGAGAATCAAGTTCTCCTTCACCCTTCCTTTATAGCTTAGACCCTTGTTTACACCCTAGGATTCTTCCCCACTCAAATTAGTTCTAAAACAGCCTAGCCATCAACTTAAGGTTACAATAATCCACACAGTGAGGATCTAGTTCGACCTATCATTTTGCGAGTTGTTACATTATCTCCCCCTTAGGAACATTCGTCCTCGAATGACACTTTAAACACATAAGGGAACGAACAACTTAAGACTATCAGCCCATCAAGCATGCAACATTAATATTATGCATCATCAAAGGAGGAAACATCAACTCCACACCGATAAGCTCAATGCAACACAAGAAGGCAGGAACTACCATCTCCTAACTAAAACATGTCCATTTATTCTTCTCATGATGTACAATAGGTAACTCTTACCGAAAACACCACAACATGAGGGAAACAGTTCACATGAACTCATTTTCTTTCAAAACACTAGTTTTCATGAACATGCATTGTTATAAAGAAGTCATGGCAACATATAAGCACATAACAACAATGTTAGCTAGGCACACCATCTCCCCCTTAAGAGTGAGCCCATACCAACACTTCTAAACATCACTAATCACATAATCATAGGAGGAATTTCATTTTCTCACTAAAAACAAGCTCAACACAACATTAGGGGGCAAACATGCCATTTCATCAAAAGCATAACATAACATGTTCATCACATCATCTCATGAAGTCAAAAGTGCCATCACCGTACTAGCATGCACAACAACATGAGGAACATGTAAATCATGAAAAATCCATTTTATACTAAATAAGAATCTTTCAAAAACATTCATAACATAAGGAGATCATGGAAATTTGTAAAGCACTCATGACTCCTAGACATAAAACAAGCCCAAAAAGGCACTCTTGGTCTCAAGCTAGAATAGGAATAGAAGAAAAAAATGTGGACATCGGGATTCTCAATCAATGTTGCTACTCAAGCACATGATGTGCCCCTTGGGAGTAAGCCCCTTTTTACAAAAACCTCAATTTCTACCCTTTTCCACAAACTCAAAGAATTTCTAAGACCCATAGTAACCTTACCGGGCTGTAAAACTAATAGAGATCTAATAATCATGCATCCAAATCCTACCAAGGTTATCAAAAGTAACTCTATGGGACAAGGAAATTATAGGACACACATAACATCCAAGATTCCACATCATGAAATGAGTCAAGGAGAACTTATCATCTAAGGCTAGAGGAGAAATAGAGGGGACATAAGGATATTGGGACATCTCATTGGCCCTTGGCCTCCCAATTAAGCACCTTCAACTAACACCCTTACTAAAATACCACTCCTCACATTTTCATGGAAACACTCCCTTAACTTGCCGGTCTAAGATCCCAATTGGTACTTCTAAATTAGAGAGGTTCTCCTCTAAGCACTCTTGATCACAAGCAATCTTGCCACCACCACTCCAAGTCTCATATAAGTCTACCAAATCGGGACTAAACTTCTCAACTCACTACACCCTTTAAGGTGAGATTATTAAGCAAGTCTAACTCATGACCATCAAGGACACTCAATGACCTTACCATCAAAGCACATTATCCCTCACTTGGGGTAAGCCTATACAAACTCTTTACAACATCACTTCCTTGAATTCAAAGGTCGGAGCAAGTCATAACTAGATCTTCACACTCATCACACAATATGATTCTAAACCATGGAGGATTTCACTTCTATCCTCTTTTAAAAGAATCTACTCACTCAACATCTCTAGGCACCACTTAAGCACCACTATTCCACCAAGAACCCAACACATCCTAGAACTCATTAGGGCTAAGTTGGGTTATACCAACAACCACATATGGCCATAATTAAACCCATGAAAACTAAGGACAACACAAAATTTCATCATATCCCAATTAATAAAGTCACAAAAGACAGTATTACAGGAATAGAAATAAGCATGAAACACAAACCAGGAGCAACATTAGGAGGATACTCTTGTTCACCTCTAGCTTGAAGAGCATCAGACCTAATTTTCTTCCTTTCTTTTCCCCTAGTGGCAAGTACCGGGCAATCTCTTATTTTGTGGTTACTCCTACCACATAGATAACAATCCTTCGTGCCGGCTAGACACTTACCATCATGTTTCTTTCCACACCTATCACAAGTAGGCCTAACCACATAAGATCCACTATCACTCCTTCTTGAGATTTAGGGGTAGACATCCTCTCTTGGTTAAACCCTAGAGGAACTTAGAAGAGTTTTGGCCATGAAACCTTTGTTTCTTTCAATTCTACTAAGGTTGGATCAAGACAATTCTAGACCATTTCAACCCTTATCATCACATTTGGTGGGATCTACCAACCAACCATGTCTAGGTGTTATATAAGAACCCTACTCAAAATGATCATACATAAGGTGAATCTTAAAAGACAACTAACTATTTTTTCCTTACCTCAACTAGGTGATACATGCACCCTCATAGTAAACCTTAAGACACAAAAGCAACTATGAAGCATTATTAACACTAAAGGCAACATCACAATCTATTACCTCAAATCTCACAAGTCACATTGCCATAATTGGCATCACAACCAACCTTTCTTCCTCGCTCCTTGTAGCAAGAGCCCTTTAAATGGTCGTACCCTAAAGACCATCAGATAAGGAATTGGAGAAAGTCCTTATGAAGTTAAGCTCTATGGCACCACTAGAAGAGTGAATAAGTGAAACTTTCTTCACACTCAATAGCCTCCTATTCATAATGTGCACACTTCACATTATGAACAAGACTCTACTAGATGTGGCTTGAGACATCCTAAAAAGCATCCCAAAACCTTATGCTCTGATACCACGTTTGTCATGACCCGGGGTTACCCCTAGAAGTAACACGGCGTAATTGACCCCGAAGGGGTCGTATACAAGCCTCATAGCATTCATGAACATTAAAGCATAGGAAAATAACGAGGAATTTAAAACTTTTCTCAACAATCGAAGTCTCCTTATATAACGAAAGAGCATCTATGACACCATGTCTCAAACCATCTATTATACTTGGAATAAAACTCTTTAATACAAACTTAGGGACACGGCCCTTACAAACGTCTAAAAACATAAAAGTAAAGACATAAGGGACATATGGTTGAGCCCTGGAATACAATGAGGACTCACCAAGCTTCTTCTTCTTGATCTCCTATGAACCTAGCCACGAGGATGAAATCCAATATCTCCAAAGCCTACACTTATAGAAAACGAGAAGAAGGGGTTAGCACGAAAACGTACTAAGTATGGAAGCCATGCACAAAACCATTAAAACATGCATGAAAAGGGACATTTCATTTGAAATCATGCTATATGCCATTTTTGAACATCATCTTTGAAATAGTTGGAGAATGCAACCTAGAAGACAACTCACACACATTTCATCATAACATGAGAGATATCTTTATAATAACAAGCATAGTCTCCAGCATCAACATAATACAAATCCCAATCTTCACAATACATAGCCCTCCAATCATAAAGTAGTACAAGTCAAATACCAAGATTTTCTCATCATCATGCAATCATCACATAAGCAACCCCTAAGAAACACTTGTGCAATGTAGGGTTACTAACATGCATTTACAATGTACAACACAAGCCAATATCACATTCATACTCAATTCATAGTAAATCCATTACCTTAGTAATCCTTAAGGAACACTTGTGCAATGTGTGGTTAGCATCCCATAAGACCAACCCTACTAAGTACTCCTTTGAAGCTACCTTAGTCATGCATTTCATCTTTAGACCTCATTATAATCAATAGTCACAAATAAGGGAATAGTCATGTACATTATTTGAAATATAAGGAAAGCCATTCATAACAACCATCCATTCAATATACATGCATGCATTCAAATCTCATCATAATGCAAAGGAACTATCCCATGACATCCTACTAAGTCTACTTGTCCAATATGGGAGTGAAGTCACATACCCCCACTCCTACTAAGTAAACTCACCAAGAAGTCATAGTATAGTTCATGTCTCATTCATTATCTTTATTATTTGGGGAAAAGTTGCCATAACCGACATAGACAATGTGAGCTACATAGAATCTGGTGTCGTGTAACCCCACACCGAAAGAAGATGTCCTACTTTCCTAAGGTAGAACTAACTGTATAGCTATAAGGTGGATCCACTAGCTAAAGACCTATGTGGGCACATAGTTTATGGGATAGAGAGATTGCTTCTAGAAACCCGCCCTATTGCATTGGCGGAGGAGCTTCCATCTCATTAGTATCACTTCGATGACCCAACCTATTGCATTGGCCGAAGGCCCTTATTGTCCATATCCACTCGGTGCAAAGCATTATTTCCCAATTTATACATTATTAGTCTTAGAATTTTATTTACATGTGTGAATGAATACTTTGCCCTTCGTTTAATACAATTCATCGAAATAGCTCATAGATTTATTTAAAGGCGAGAATGTACTTTCAACTTTAGAATCAACATTAGTATGTGAGTATAACTTTCACACCAAGGTCATGTGTTCTCATGAGAATGGACTTTCAATCAACACAATAGGATCATCATGGTCATGTACATTTCATGCATAATAATGTGCAAAGGTGCATATGAGAACTATACTTTCAATTAACACCATTGATAAATCATAATCATGTTTAAACATGGAGTGTGTGTATAATTGTCCTTGCAATGACACAACAACAACATTATCATCATAGACACTTCTCTCTCAAAGTGCTCATAAGTATGTACATAATATCACAATCATGCATCATTAACATAAATTGCATTCAGGGATCATAGACCATGTAAATGAACATATCTAACATTTATCATAATAGACATGTATATAATCATAACTTAGATAGATCATTCATTTGCATATATAAGCTCATGTACTCACATTGTAGGTCATGTGGGTGAAGTCCTTCCACAATAGTACCATATACAATTAAACATGCTCAATAAGTAACACCTCCACCTTTCAAGTGGATCAATAGCTCATATACAATAACTAAACACCTCCACCTTTCAAGTGGATCAATAGTTCATATACAATAATTATTCAACATGGACAATGGCTTTCTTACTAAGCCTCAATGTTCATAGTTCATTCCTTTTAGCCTTTACCTTTAAATCCCTAGTAGTCATCTTCGTATTATGAGCACTACTCTCAAGCAATACCTCACATGGTCATCATGTAAACCTAACTCTCGAGGTAGACTAACCACATGCTTCATTCTTACTCAATTATAGTCATATAGCATCAAGTAAACTAAATCCCAATACTACTCAACCAAGATTTATCAAGTAAGACCTAATCAAGTACATTCATGTCTACAAGATTCACTCATAAGAAATTCATCTCTAGGTGATCAAATCTAAGGCAATTCATCAAGAAGTTCATCAATTTTAGAAGGTCACATCTAAACCCACAATTTGCCTCTTTTATGACATAACCCTAGCATCAATTTTGCCCTAGAATCTTAGGTTAATCAAGAATACATGTAGATTTACACTAATATCAAGTAATTACATCATAATCAACCCACATTCAATCAATCGAATCAACTTCTAACAAAATTCATAATGTAGAGAAGAGCCATAACAAGGATTGGGGAAAACTCATGGATTCTTTGGAATTCAAGTTAAAATCATCTAAAATTAGTAGTATCATCAATAACAAACATGATTCAAACTCTAAGAATAACTTTGAAAGGAATCCATGGGGTTGAGTTAAAACCCTAGCTAATTGGGTTTTATAGAATTGAGTTAAAAGCTTTTGAAAGGGTTCCTTGGGTGATAGCTTCCCAAAGATGAAGAACTCCTATCCTTAGACTTAGAATCCTTCCAAATTCGTGTTGAAAAGCTCATATCTTCAAGCTTTCCTTGAACTCTTTCTTGGTCTGCAATGGGGGTTTCTAGAGAGAAGATATTTTGGGAAGAGATGGGTCGTCTTTTAATTCCCTTAGAAGTGACTTAATGGAAGTCTAAAAAGGTTATATAGTTGCTAGGAAAGGAATAGAATAATGTGGACTCAACTTTGGAAAGGAACTAAAGATTCACAAAGTTTAAACTTAAAAGTTTGCACCAATTCCGACTTACCTCACCCTTTGACCCTCATGGCTCGCCAAGGGCACTAGGCAACTCGCCTAATGGCCCCTAGCTCGCCCATTTTTCCAGCCTGACAGTGCTTCACTATTTCGGGTATAACGTTTTATCCCGAGTTCAGAATTGGGCAAACTCAGTGGCGTTGGAAAGAGGACTCATATACCTATAATTGGGTAGGTAAAGGCCCACCTAATTCGTTTTGAGCTAAGAGCTATCATCATTTGAAGTTGACTCTACACTCTAAGTCAAATGAAAACCCTTCACGGATGACTTCACGGTCCGTGTGGGGCTTCACGGACCGTTGTGATGCCCTTGGCCCTTGACCAGAAGTCTAGCTTGCCACGCCTTAATCCCTTTCATGACCTTGCTCACCCAATGGACCTTATTGGGTCACCAAAGGCTCTAGGCGACTTGCCAAGTGAACCCTTGGCTCACCCAAATTTCCAGTGAGCTCCAAACATGGGTAGCTCACTAGGCGATCTTGAGGGACCAATGGGTGACTCGCCAAGCTGGTTGGCGAGCTAAGGCTTAGTTCGACCTTTGGTTCAGTACCTAGGCTAGGAGGGATAGACCTCTAGGCGACCCAAGTACACTTTGGCGCATTGCCAAGTGGTTTGGGCGACAATGCTGCCAATCGCCAACCTATCCAAAGAGAATCAAGTTCTCCTTCACCCTTCCTTTATAGCTTAGGCCCTTGTTTGCACCCTAGGATTCTTCCCTACTCAAATTAGTTCTAAAACAGTCTAGCCATCAACTTAAGGTTACAATAACCCACACGGTGAGGCTCTAGTTCGACCTATCTTTTTACGAGTTTTTACATCTAACCTAACCTTCACAACTTCAACCTACACATAATCAACCCAACCTAACAGTTCACACTTTATATTAAAAATAACATGTATAGCAATATTCAAGTATATAAAGGTTACCATTATAGAGTATCATATTCATCAATCACAATTTTTACAAAAGGCACTCACAATGTTCAGAAATTGTTATGATGTGCAATGCAATGAAATAAAATGTCAATTATAGTGATGTGTGGATATCTTAATGATACACATCAACTAAGACTTAAGGAAAAACCCATTGGGGACTCACAAGGTCCATGTATCCATCAGAACCATTTCCCTTCAACACAAATAAATTACCAAAACCATTTCCCTTCGACATCACATAAACCATTTTCCTTCGGCGTAGTCATCAATAGATTTCATCACAATGTTTCCAAATCAATGCAAATAGGTATGTTAACACAAATAATGATAAGATGGCAATTTCCATATCAATACAGAACCCATATAAACACAATCATGGTACATTATTAATAAAGAAACAATAAAATCGGTCAAATCATCCACAACACACCACACATCAATATATCATTAAGTTGCTTTTTATATCCCATTTTTATCATTAGTCATTCCATATGAATATGTGACAGTAATTATCAAACCCTTCACCAAATCCCATCAATCCCCAACACACACAATAAGGAAATATTAGATTCTATATGTTTAACAAATTTCAACAAGTTTACTTGCCTCAAACAAACAAACAATCAATCAACCCGATACATGACCTTTCACCTTTACGATGGATCTCCAAATTATCACAATCCATACACATGGAATTACAATAAGAATACAAAACCAACAACACCTATGTCAATGATATAAAATCATATTACCCAAGGGTTTCAGAACTCAATAGTGAAAGTTCCATTGAAAAATGATTTGAAATCATGTTTAAAACTCTAATTTACTTAAAACACAAGTTCATGAGGAAAACACACTCAATACTCAGGTCTGTAACCCCACTAGAATATGAAATATTTCTTGAAAAATATCTTACACATAATTAGGGAAATTTAAATATAAAATGTCATTGAAAAGAAAGTTAAAATCGATGTTGAAATCCTCAAAATATTAAACTTTAACTACAACAGGGGGAAATCCTAATTCTCAAGCTTATACATGGTCAATATGATGAAAATAATTGATGAACTAATAAGTGTATGCCAAAATCAATTTACTTATAACATAAGGATCCTAAATATACAGTTTTAATCAAAAGTTGAGTTCAAATTGATAAAACCCCAATTTTTCTCAAGAAATACATGGATAAGGAAAGAAAACCAGATGAACAAATCATGAGAGAATGCCAAAATGAGCATAGAATACATACCCCCATATTAAATGAAGAAGAATACCACAAGAATCACTCCATTCTGAGCTCTAAAAAACTCCATATATGCTCATATAACAAATGAACATAGTCTGAAATTTCAAATACATGAACAACATCACTTACACCAACAACCGTATTTCACCAAAAAGGTTTTAGCTTCCTCATACGATTGTGAAATTGCCCGATTCTTTTTCCTAAATGTCTTAAATAATGATATTGACCTACTCGTTCAATCCAAACTCAATATTACATGCTCGTTTGCCTAGTAATATATCCTTTATGTTGGGTAAATAAATTTTTCATAATTGCGATAAAAGTCCAATCTCGTCATAGAGAAAATGCACCAAACATTGCAAAATAGTCCTATAATTCATGCTCAAACTTTAAGAAGTTTCAGAATAATTTTTTGATCTTTAAAACTAGTAATAAACCTTTTAATTGACAAAAATTACTGTAATATTGCCAAAGCACCCAATAACCATAGAAACTCACTAAAAGCTCATCAGAAATCTCTTGAATACAAACCAAATGTGCTACTATCTTCGAAATGATATTTCAGACTCAACGGAATCATCAAAACACCCAAACAAGATCACCTTTACCGTATCACCTTGCAAAATAGAAAGTCGAGTTGAAAAGGAAAAGTTGCAAATTATTTTGTTGAAGCAGTGGTCTATGAGTCCTATTTATAAAATGTAGGAAATAATTAATAGAACCATAATTGAGTTTTAGAAATCTTATGTTTCTGAAGTTGGTTCTACTATTGACTAGTGTGGGCACTAAAAAGCTCTATGGACTGTAGATCAAAGCTGTAAGGCTGTTTCATAGTTATTTCTTAAGTTATTTGGGTTTTTGTCTATGTATTTAATGCCTATACTATTTTTTTGGACCCTAATTATATGTCCAATAACTACCTTTCTATCCCAAAATCTACCTAAATCCTCTCATTCTCTCAAATCCCCAATTGTCATCTACATTAATCCTCTCCAAATTCTTTCAAGTCTCACGAAAGAAAACTATGGTTCAAGCTCCAAGTCTACTTTTTCCTCTATTGTTTTTGGGCTTTAATCATCAAGTTATGTTGGAATTCATCAATGGGTTCCATTCACCAATTAAGTCCCAAAAGATCTCAATTCTCCAAATTCGATTTCACCTAAATTTCTTAGGGCTTCATGTGATCTTTATTGGTCTTAGTTGATTTTGATTTAATTGTTCAATTTTTATATTCCTAGGCATGTTTTGATTAAACTACATGATTTATAATTGATTTCTATAAGACCCATGCATCATTTATGATTTTGACTATGAATTTATGAAGAAAGCTATGAACTTATGAATATGATTTATGAAAGACAAGCATGATCTACAATTTAAAGGATGTTTATGATCTAAGGTTGCTTTTAAAATAAGCATCAATGAAATTGTGAAAGGATTTTCTCACATATTAAGGAATCAATATTGGTGAAAGGTTTTCTCACACATGCATGATCCATATTTTAATGAGATACTTTACGATGACTTAAGCTTTGATTGGTAACTCAATTGTTACTTTTCCATGTATGATATCTTTATAAAAATGACCATTCCATTGGGATTTAACTTGGCACAGAGTGAACTTTGAGGTGGAACCTCAAATAGGGAGGTCAAACTACAAGGCCCCATAGGATTGTCTTGAATGACCTAGCTAGTTTATCCACATATAACATATGATATGATATGGAGTTCTACCTTGGCAAGTAGACTCTCCTCTTTTCAGTGTGAGTCTTACATCAGATTCCATGTTATAGCTCACATGGTCTATTGTCGGTTGACAGTAAATATCTCATAAATCGAACTAAAGTTACTTCAACAAGAAAAAATTATATGATACTAGTCCATTCAGTAAACTAATCAATTTACACTGCTTAGGTAGAATGAATGCTTAAAACTTGTTCAAATTCCCATATTTTGTCAGTTCATGCTACTTACCTTTACATAAATAATTATTCATAATAAGTAATTTAAATTTACACAAAACATATGCAAGAAAATTACCATGTTTGGCAAACATGAGCGAAGACCTAAGTTAGACTACATTATAGTTACTCTTTCCTATCTTTTCTCTAATTTGAGAACATGATGAGTCCACAAATTGGACTCATTTAGGGCTATATTTTAATAGAAACTGTATCCTCAAATGCATGTTTTATCCCGATAACTGATGAAAATCTTTAAGTTTCAAGTATTTGAAGTTTGAAGTAAAGCATGGACACTACTTAGCAAAAAAGAGCACAAAGAAGCTGAAAGAACGAAGAAACAAAGATCCGCGAATCGCCGAACCCATTCGGCAAATCGCCAACAGATTGCATATTCGCCTTTTGTTCTAGTGTGCTGAGCCCTGTAGGAAAGGAGAAAATTGGCGGTGAAAAGGAGCAGTTGATGTATCGCCGAACGACTCCACGAAGCAGTGCTACATCGCCCAATTATACAGGACACAAAGATGCTGAAGGCAACTGATGAAAGGCGACGAAGTAGACCAAAGGATGAATCGCCGAATGCATAGGCGATTCTCACTAATGTCGCCGATAGATCCTTCGGAGCACATTTTCTAAAATCTATAAATAATAGTTCAATTTTTATTCTTAGATAGAATTTTTACCTTGTTTTACCTAGTTTTGAGATTATGAAGTTTTAGACGAGTTTGGAGATATTCTCTCTAAGTTTTGGAGAGGGTTTTGAAGAACTTGGAGCTTTCAAGGGTTTCATCTTCAAGAAATTGGACTTAGGTCTCTTGGATTCTTCACTTTTGGTTTGTTTTAAGACTTAATCTTACATACCCATTGATGCAAACTGAGATTGGTATACTTCTTTATCTCTTTTACATGTGTGGCTAAAACCTTAATTCTTGGGGTGTGATTTTATGAATGTGGGTTAGATTAGTTGTTGGGTCTTGCTTGCTGATAGTCTATTTGTAGTTTAAATGTGATTTCGTTTAGTGGTTGTGGATGAACTTAATGAGGTTGTAGTTGCAAATATAATCTCATATATGTGTTTTCGGCTTTCGAGAGAGAGAGGTCGTAAAACCAAGACCACTAAATTGATGGTTAGTGTGAGTGGGTCGACATGAGGTTCAGCTCGAGAGAGTGAACTCTAGTCCCATTTCCACACACTCAGCTCGAGAGAGTGAGTGGGTTAAGGCAAAGGTTGTTCTTCATACAATAAGTATGTGTCCGAAAGGAATGCATTCGAAATGGGGTAAGTTGCTCAAGAGAGAGTTTATCCCCCTTAAAGTCTAGCGTAGTCACAAATACTCAATGACTTTACTATCAAAAGCATGTACCCAATAATTTAGTCTATCCCGTATTCCTATCACATCCCAAGAATCCCGTCTCCATACTTGTATTATTCCTTATTTTCACTGTTTTAGTTGTTTCTTGCTTACAAACCCCCATTTGATACTTGACGCTTTCGTCACCCTTTTTAATTTGTTATGTTTTCATTCGCCAAAGTCTTTAGCTACGATTAGCTTTAGCACTTTCGCACTTAACCACTAATTATCATGCCCACTCCCTTGGGACTCGACCCCAACCCTTGGTTGGGTTATTATACTATTGCACGATGTAGACACTTACATCGGAAGTTGTGTCCTTGATTATGCAAACATCAGAATACAAATAAATCTTCGAGTAGTCAATAATGAGAAATAACATGTACATTCACCCATAGAACAGAAAAGGCTGAAGTTAATCAAGATAACAATTTTTCTTAAACACTTTTACTTATTGTCAACTTTTTCGTTCAAACAACACCATTTAACTTTCAAAGAAAATCAACGCAAGCAAGAACAAGGATTCAAAATCTCTTGATAAAAGATAACCAAGAGAGTTTTCCCATTAACCCAGTTTTAATCACTTCTAATCCTTCAGAACAAAGACATGATTCATTTTGAGTCTCTCCTCATAACATAGAAGCTCTTTTGGATACAAAAGGTTCATCAATTTGGATACAAAAAATTGTCGTTTACATGATAACACAAAAACCTTTTAGATATAGGATAAAAAATTTATCGAGGTACAGAAAAAAATAACAATTTAATATGATTTACCTGATAAAAAAGAAACCCTTAAGAATTTTTAATTCGTCTTAAAATTGTGCAAAGAGAAACCCTCGATTAGTCTGATTTTCCTTTAGACGAAGAGAAATCCTCAGTTTTTTATCTGGGAAGAGATGAATCCTCTATTATATAATGGTTTAATACTACTACAAGATAAAATCTCTTCTAGTAAATCTAAGAAGCTCGAGTTTCAAAAACTAGTAAAATTAAAGAAACATAACATAATACTTATAAGATTTACTTGAAACCTACATTACAATGGAATATTTCAGCCCTAATAAGCTTATTAGTCTAATAAAAATGAAATTCTCATACTTATTTAGTGATTAATGCCCAGGGCAAAGAATCAAATGATGTGTGTAAAACTACTACGAGCTAGACTCATAAAAATCAACAAAAATCGTATCAATAACGCAAGAATATCAAAACCCTAAAGCTAAATGTGTAACCCCACACATGCAATAAACCCTGATGCCATAAATTTAGACACTTTAAGATAGAATTTTTACCTGATAAATCCTATTCCAACAAAATCCTTTCAGTTTGATAAAGCTTTAAGACATCATCTTCTTAAGTGAAGCATTTTGTTCTGTCCTTGATGAACAACAAGAAATCTATGATGGATTTTCGTATGTCATAGGTGAACAACCATGAATGTGAAAAATATTAAAGAGTTATTTTGAAACCATTCTTCAATTTACTTTGAGAGCCTTGAGAAATTTCAGACTTGGAGCAAAGGGGCTCTTCAATTTCTGAGCCTTGAGAAATTGTGAAATTTTCTGATTTGAGGCAAAGATCTAAAAGTTGAAAGGTTTTATATTTTATGATGTATATATAAAAATGGAGGAGGGGAGTGTTAGCAACAACTAAAATTCAAAAATATTAACTAATAAAATAGGGAATCAACACAAATATGGTCTACCAAATTTGGAAAGGACTAGTGGTGTTTGCATCACGATTAGGGTTTCAAATCAAATAGGGTAGGATTAACCATAATAAAATTGATTGGTACATAGATAAAGTTTGGTCTAGGATTGTAACACTTCGAAAATCAGACTTAGAACTTTCAGCAGAAAAAAGGTGAACTACGAAGGGGTTCACGGGCCGTGATCTGGACCACGCTCAGTCACCCTTAACGTGGTTCACAACCAGCCCAGAAATGGTAGACCACGGGACCCTCACGTGCCTTGGACCACCACACGAGTTGTACTGGTGCTCGTGGGAGTGGGATAGAACCTCTCAGGCCTTGACATCAGATCACGGAGCCCTCCACGGGCCGTGGAAGGGTCTATGGACCTGAGCCAGCAGATCACTACCCAAGTGAATGACCATGGTGACCTTCACGGTCCGTGGTCCTCCACACGGTCTGTGGTAGGCCTCGTGGAAAGGACCCCTAGAACAAATAGCCACTGCTAGCTGACCACGACCCAGTTGATGGTCTGTGGTCCTGGTCACGATCTGTCACTCTTGCCGTGGATCACCTTCAATAGATTTTAAGTCAAGGGTCATTTGGTCTTTTCCGCTGTGTGTTAGGAACCTAAACTACGTTGTTTAACCCCTAAACTACGTAGTTATGGTTAGTTTATGCCTAGTAAATTAGCCAAAACATACCCTAAGTGATTCATTCATGAAAATTAATCAAACTTAGAGAAAAATGAGAAGAATCAGATGATAGCTTTCTCAAGAACATGCAACAAGGTTTCTCCAGTACCATCCTCGAAATCGAAAGATTTCTCCGTGAATAATGTCATCAAGTATGCAGGATTTCACTAGTGGGTTCCTTTCGTCCTTAGGTCCCTAGAATTTAGTCAGATTTTTTATTCCCTACATATTGTTTAGACCTAGGGTTTCTAGAAACTTTTTTTAATTGTTGTAATTTAGCTGTTATAGTGTTCCTAATCGAATTATCATGTTTTCTTGGAATTGTAGTTAAATTCCTTGTATGAAACTTAGAACCCTAGTTGTGTAGTTTCTTTTAGTTCATGAAATACACTTGCTAGGTCAGTAAAATAGATAATCATGCTTCCGTTTTCGAATGTGACATTATCAGTTTATAATTGTTACATTCTCAGATTTTTCATGTTAGTAGTTGAGCTATCCATCAATTCAGTATTTCAGTCATAATGTGCCGTATACATATTCAGTTAGGAGGAGTCTAAATAACGAGTTGGACTGGGTTTCAGTGTACCCTCATAGTCCCAGAACTATGTGCCCCCATAGGTTTATAAGTCCCTTCTGTGGGCATCATATTTAGTGATCATGCCATACAAGCCTTTATACCCCTAACAAGGTATATTGGGTCCATTCAATGGGGTGTATACATAGAACTCCACGTTTAGCTCACGTAGTTTTATGTCGGTTAGTAGTAGCTCCCACAGTTAGACTCTACTGCAGTTGACCAGGTTTTCAGTTACATTTCAGTATTCAATCTCAGCATGCTTTGTACTTGGTCATTTTATTCATTTTAGTTCATTTCTATATCTTTCAGTATCTCTAGAATGTTCAGATTATAACATTGCTCAGTACCTTCGAAGTATTGACGCATACTCTGCGCTACATCTTTTCGTGATGTAGTTTCAGGTTCCCATCATTCAGATCACGCGTAGATCGGTTCCCGATCCACACTCAACTTCATCAGTGTTGAGTCCTCATATATCAAGGACGATAGACATATTTTCGTATTTTAGTTTTACATTTCAATTTCAGTTTTGCTAGAGTTAGCTGGGGGCATGTCCCAGCATCTCTATTCAGTTAGTGGCTTTATTTCAAACATAGTTATATTCAGCTTTAGTTCTTGAGTTATAGTCCAATGTATTTAACTCTTAATCAGTATTTATATATTTAGACTAGTATTGGGTGTTCCCCATCATTCAGTTTATCTCATATTTTAAGCTTCCGTGTAGTATGAAACTAATGTTGATAGCACTTGTGAGGTCTTTCATAAGAGTTTGTGCCTCCAGAACAAAACCCACTGTAGTTGCCCTAGTTGAGACACCTCTTATCGCTATCCTCTTGGGCCTCTAGACGGAGCTCCTCCGTAGTGTTGGCATGATCAACAACATCCTAGAAATATTTTCCCACTAAACCTATAGACTTGGTCTTAATCTGCAGTGTAGCCGCATACCACGAACAAAGCAACAAATTCTCTCCTACTTTATAGGTAAAACCATGGTAACATTCCTGGAGAATTCATGAAATCTAGCCTCGTAAACATATACAATCATGGATCCCTTCTTAAACCTTGAAAACATGTTATGGAGTTGGTCTTTGATGTTTCTCAATATTAACATGGACAAGAAGACCTTAGAAAACTTTGTCTAAAACATGGGAGGTGACCCAACCAGTCCATCAAGTTAGTACGTGGTAAAGTCAACTAATCTCGACTATACTAACCCGAAGGTATGTAATCTCTCCCTGCAGGCCATCAGAAAATCATGGGCATACTCTCGTACAACCCAAGAAAATGTCAGAGGAATAAAACTCATGCGCAATTAAAAGAAACTAACCCAAATGGACCTCCATAAGCCCGATGAGTACACAAAAAAGCTAAAGATATTCCCAACTAAGAATAGATATACTCTCAAACTAAAATAGTAAAATACGGACTCAAGCCAAAACAAAAGAATCTTGAAAAACTCAATAGAACCATAACATCAGGACTCAAACCTGACTAATATAACATTGTCCGGACTCAAACCATGGCTGATAAAAATGCGCTCAAACCTTGAACTATGACTTGAATACTCAGAAAAACATAAAAATAACATATACTCACCATCAAGAGAGAAGATCATGTAGAATAAAATATCCATTTGATTCACAAGGGACTCACTACATCTCAAAACTCATTATCCGATCCAATGCAATCAATAATGCCCGAAATCACAGTAGAAGCACACCAGAGCCATAAGATAGGGATGTAATGGATGAAATTCCAATAAGAGAAAGGCTTTCACCTAGATAAGAATTCATACTACCAGACCCAAGTCTGTTATATCAGTCTACAAGGAGCTAAAACCATCTAAATCAATGTCGGAGGATTTCAAAAGTATAACAACTCCAAAAATAGGAATTTTAAGGCAATCACTCACCTACTCCTAGGCTGTATCCAAGCATAAGTCACACAAAACAACACAACAAGGAATCAAATTAAAATATGGAAAGATTGGAACGCATCTAAGATAAACATTCTTAAATTCAAAATTACCTCGAAAAAGTTCTAAGGCATGAATTCTACCAGCTAAACATGAGACATGCTAGGAACCCCCTTCCCAAACTAGCTAAATAACATGTAAATACCAACAAAAGTTCAATCATAAATCGGCAAGTCGTAGCCTACCTGAGAGTAGATCATATGTGCTCCAAAATCAACCAAATCAGAGCTTTCTCCTTCTAAATCGCATCTGATCACTAATAACACTCACTTACTCACACAAAAATTAATTGAGTAAGCAATCTCTAGTAATATAGATACCAAATAATTAAGTTGAGGTCAAATCCCATAGGGAGTGATCTAAATTGGAGAATTCAATAAGGAAATTAAGATACAAACCTATTCATTCTAGCAATTAGGACAAATAGGTTGATGATTCCATCAAATTTCACATAAGAATTCGAAATCAATTATAAGTATTCAACTAAAGTAGGGTATAAACAAGAAAAAGACCATCAAGGGGTATGGGAGTCGGTATCAATGTCTGTGGGAGGTATAAGTGCTTGCTCAACATTGCTAGACAATCATGGATAAATTGGGTAATTATAAATGATACAAATCTTCTGTGGATCTCAATATGTCATATCACAGAATCTTCTTTCAGTCTCATCAATATGAAAATACAAATCAACTCAATACCTTACAAAATCTCTCTTTCGAGAAGATTTGACAATTGGAAATGAAACTATAATTTCACTTTCCAGCAAACTACAAAAATCAAATATAATTTGAAGTATTAAGCTATTTACCCACTTCAGTTAATAACTTTCAAACATCAATAAAAGATCTAAACTAGGACCTTTAGCCCATAAATTGAACGTATGTTAAATAACTAAAATTCATGATTAAATAGCACAAAAATAGAGCAAGACCCTAGACCCACTAAATTACTTAACACCAACTCCATAATTACATCCCTAGAATTGGGGTTTTAGCCAAGCATCATAAAAGTAAGAGAAATTCTACCAATTATGCTTTCATCCATCAAAGTGTTAATTATAAGCAATAATATGTGAGTATTAGATTTGCACTCATTTGAGGTCCATTTAGCTCAATATTTAGAGTCCTTAATGCCTAATTTTATCCTATTTTAATGATATATTAATGATTTGCAGCTATGAAGGCAAATGGACAAGGCAAGGAGTGCTGTTTGGAAGAATGACCAAAAATGCTAAGAGATGTGCAAACTATACATTATTGATCGCCAAACGAGAAGGGAGGATATCCTAATGAGCATAACCTCGCCCAAAATGTAAGTGCATACCACTTCTGTTTGTCAAACCAAGGCAGCCATCAGAGAAGGCGATGCGCTGAATAAGAAAGCCAGCCTTGTTGAACATCGCCTAAAATGATAGTGTGAAAAGATAGATTGAATGCTCATAAGGCAAACAAAGATGGTATTTAGTGATTTGCCGAATGTGAAAAGCTAACGCAAACTAGTTTGCCAACTGAGGTTCAATCACCTGGAGCCTTGAGCTTGAAAAGGCGAGCCTAGGAGCAAGATGTGATTCACCGAACAAGCTCGGCGAGCCCGACTAATGTCGCCAATTCAGTCGTATATTGGGTATTTGGCCTAATTTTGGGAAATTATAAATAACCCAAAGGAGAGAGAAATTATGTAGAAAATGAAATTGAGTAGAGTAGAGTTCTCAATAGAGATACATTTTGAGAGATAACATTTTACCATTTTGAATAACACTTTCTAGCTTTTGGGGTTTTCAATTTTTGTAATTGAAATTGAAGAATTGTAGCTGAATCCAAAGTGGGTATACTTGTAATTGCTTAATTTCATATTACCCATGGTTGCTTTCATATAAGGTATAATCTATTTACCTTTTGTGAAAAGTGGCTAAAACCCCAAGATCTAGGGGTGCAATTATGGGGTTGGGTGTTGATTTGATGTAGTGTGTATTGTGCTCTGCTTTGTTTTTCGATTGTTCATACATGAATTTTGTCTAATTAGCATGTGGTTTATCTATAGGTTGAGGTTGCAAACTTAATTCCTACTTCTGATCTCTGGTCGATTCTCGAAAGAGATTAATTGGAGTGGGTAATTAGTCCTATACTAGAAATTTAGGTTTTTTGCCTGTTACTTGCTTGAAAATAGAGGGTATGGGTTGGATCTATTTTCCCTATTTTTGCATTGAAAGAGAGAATAGAGTATCCCTGTTTTTGCATTTAAAGAGAGAATAGAGTATCCCTGTTTTTGCATTTAAAGAGAGAATAGAGTATCCCTATTTTTGCATTGAAAGAGAGAATAGAGTAAGGTATTTGGGTTGTTTAGATTGGCAATTAGATGAGATCAAAAGGAGATTATAAAAATAGATGCTTTGAGATTGAAAGATGATTAGCGTCAACGAATATGACTTAGCCTATTCATGAATATTCATCACTATAGAACAACACAATTACCCCTATGTTACATTGATTTCCAATCCTTGCACCCCTAGATTGGTTGTTTATTCTTGAATTGTTTGAAATCTTAGTTTAATTGTGAAATTTGATAACCAAAGCTTTTCATTAAATTGGTTGAATTATCCACCTACTTGTTCTTACTAGTAAAAATGATAAATTTTACACTCCAAATTTCTTGATAGGATTTCTCCATATATACTATTCTCTGTGGGATTTGACCCTGACCCTTCGTTGGGTTTTTTATTGACTATGACTGTTCTCCCTTTTAATTAGTTTTAAGGAGGCCATTTGAGTGTTATGAATGTTGTCTCAAAGTGAGTCCATTCTGAGACTACCCAAAGCTAAATTAGTGGGTTGTATAATCGATAAGATTAAGCTCAATATTAGGTCAATCACTGTCGAGGAGATGCTTATGAGGGCTCGACAAGAGCAGATATCTATCCCATTCTAGTTCTTATCACTCAGCTATTCAAAAGAGCATGAGTTCCTTTCAAGATGACTGATGTGAGGTTCATGTTGGCCTCATCCAACGACATCCAGAGGATTAAGGCTGAGTATTTGAGGGATGATATGGCTCGGAGGAAACTGACACCACCAGACACAACAACTATGATTGATCTCACCACACTAGCAGTTGAGCCGAGAACACCTGCTCCTTCTGTGGAGCAGACATGTATTTCTTCTAATGTGTCTCCTACTCTTGTTGTTGCTAGTACTATCATATCTTCTGTTACAGTTGTTGCTCTCAGACCTTCCCTAACTCCTATCTTCTCACCCATTTACCTAGAAGATGACTTATCACACGGGCCGCCTTACCCGGTCGACAGATGTTAGAGTCATCTGGGTTGAGACAGACAAGCCTAAGATCAATGAACGGGCTATTGAGAAAGCCTTAGCTCCTCTGAGAGAGAGATTTTGAGTAGGTGTGATAGGTTGGTTGAGGGTCATGGGTTGAGGTTGGGTAACTTAACCACTAGACTTGAGGCCTAGGAGAAGGCCAAGGGTAGTTCTGATACACTAGACACCATAAGGGGGGAACTTGCTACCTTGTGAGTAGAGGTGACCAAGTTACAGTCCATGGATATATCCATTCTATGGGTCAAAATTCTATTATCGGATGCACCTTCCGCTTTGCCATAGATGCCTATTACTAATCTTTTTCCCAGTGAGCAGTCTCAGTCAGTTGCGAGTGTTGATATTAAAGATGATGTTGTTGAGAGGGCCGAGGATAAGTTGGTCAAGGAGATTAATGAGGTTGATATGAGGAGTGAGGATCATGGGATTGCTCAGACCTTGACTGAGATGCATGAGACCAAGGAAGTCATTCTTCAGGTGACCCTAGAGTGATCCTTTCGGGATATTTCAGCAGTTGGCACTAGTGGAGTCACTTCAGACTCCCCCATTCCTCCGACTATTGAGATGGGCATTGATGCCCCAGTTGACTCTTTTCTACTTCCTCTAGAGATCCTATTGTCGGGTATTGATACCCCTCTTGAGGCTGCCGCACCTGAGTTTCCGAACGAGAGTACTCCTCAGGCACAGCCTGTTGGCGGGACCATTTTATCTCAGTCGCCCATACTATTATTTTCCTTATATTAAGGACACTGTTTTATTTTTTTGGTAGGGTGAGATCCTTTGAGCCAATATTCCCCCTTTTTATTGTATTTTGTTATTGTCAATTTTGGATATTTGTAGTACTTTACTTTTGTGTATATTATAGTGCTCATTTGGTTGAAATTTATCTCTTGTATCTATTTCGTTGTCTCTTGATTTTGCAACCTATTTGGCAACCCCCCATGAGTTTTGAAAATTGTGAAATGTTTGAAATTTTCATTGATAACAATTTGTGGATCAATTGTGTTCAATATCAATGTCTTGAATAGTACTCATGATGAACATGGTGTAGTGTATTGGTTTTGTGAGAATGAAATAGATGTCCTTGCACTTTTGAGCGATCTCTTTGAATCTATTATTGACTAGATACGTTTTGATGTTAGACTTGCAATGAACATCGCATGTATGCTTTTGATATTTTCGGGATGTGCTAAATGAGTGTATTTTGAAGTGCCATGTGTGGTGAGGTCTTACTTGAACGCATGTATGAAGAGTCCTAGAATTTGCCTTGTTAGTCCAATTGTTTGAATCTTAGTGAATGTGAGACATAATCTTGGGCAACAATTCAAAGAGGGAACCCAAATGACTATAATCTTTTGTGACTACCTTGTGAGGGTGTGAATCCATTTTTGCACTATTTAAGCCTAACCCATTTGTTGGCAAAACCAAAAGAAATCCTCTTAAACCAAATTGTCCCTACCTTCTCACCAAAAATCCTTCTTGAAGCATCTTTATGTTTTAAAGGCCAACTTAGGCCAAAATCCTATGTTGGGTTTGTGAAAAGGAATGAGGAATTACAGCCAAGTAAAGGGCAAAGAAAGATCAAATGACACTCAACTTTGGAGTTTGTTACAAAGAGAAGGAACACCTCCTTATAAAAAAAGAGAGAGTCATTGTAATGAAAATGCTTTGGAAATATGAAAATGAAAAAGAAGTGAATGAAATAAAGGGAATTCCAGATATATTGAGTAAAAAGTCAACATTTGAGTTCTCAAATAAAAAAGAATGAAAATAATTTGTGAAGAGGTCAAGATAATTGCAACAGTGCGTTGAAAAGATAAAGTCATGAAGCCAAATTGATCATACCTTAACCCTCAGCCCCATTACAAGCTTAAAAGACCCTTGAGATCTTGCACGAACTAGGTTGTGTGATGATTGGAAAATATGGGCAATCCTATGGGACAGAGCTTGCATGTGTTTCTCTTTTAAGAGAGTCACAGTTGCATTGATTCCTTGTATCTTTGTTGATTTGCTTTGTGAGAGAATGGAATCGTTCTTGATGTGAGGTCACTTGAATTCATTTATTGAAACATGATCTTACAGTAGACAAGAAGCTAAAGTGTGATTGAACTTGTGTTGAGACCGGCTAGTTATCATTTGAAGCCTTTTGATTATGATTGAGTGTAGCATATTGTTGAGAGTAGCTATGGGGTCGGGTGTTGATTTAATGTAGTGTGTATTGTTGATCAAATAACTCTATCAAAGACACTTCATCCAATTCTAAGTGTCAATGATCGTTAGTCAGTATATAACCCAACTAAATGAGTTCGGGTCGAATCCCACAGGGAGTGGTACGTGTTTAAGATTCAAGAGTAAAGTGTGAATATGTTCAAATCAGCCATAGAAATAGACATGTACAAATAAAAACTTAATTCAAAATCAGGGTGTGACACGAATGTCAAATCAGGGGGTTTTCGTTTTAATTATCAACTACAGCAGCAGCAAATAACACAAAATAACAATAATGAGACGGGTTCTTGGGATGTGATTCGATTATAGGCTAATGTAGAAAAATAGGTAATTGCAACTGTTAGAAAATAGCTGTAAATTAGTGAATAAGCTAGACTATAAAGGAGGTAAGCTTTCTCTCGAACAATTTACCTCGAATCAAGTCGATTTCTCTCGAACATCGACAATCATGCAAAATAAGAACAACGTACACTTTAGTCCATTCACTCTCTCGAGCTGAGTGTGTGGAAAAGGGTTTAGGATTCACTCTCTCGAGCTGAACCCATGACAACCCAATACCCACAAACCATCAATCAATAATTTTGGTTTTAAAACCGCTCTCTCGGGCAAGCCAAAAAAACAAAGGTAGAACTGCATTTGCAATTACAATTTTTAAATCTAACCATAATTAATGATTAAAATCACTTCTAAACAACATTTAAACTAACAATTAGCAATACCTATAAACTAGATAAGCCCATAATCACATAATCACACCCCAAGAATTGAGGTTTTAGCTAGACATCATAAAAAGATAAAAATTGTTACCAAATTGAGTTTCCATCAACTAGGTAAGATTGATTTCATCGTTACAAAGGTCCAAATTGAAGTATCTCAAAGACCCACTTCCAATTTCTCAAAAATGAAAAACCTCAATTCGTCAAAGCTAAGGAAAACTTGTCTCAATACTCAGAATTCTATATTTCTCAACTGAAAATTCAATGTAATGAAAATATGATACTAATCTCATACTAAACTAAATTTTCAAAAATGTATTTATAGTCGCAAAAAATATACTACGAGGAGCCATTCGGAGAAATAAGTCGGGCTTGACGATCCACTCGGCGATGCACCCTTTAGTCAATTTCATCGCCTTTCTTTCTTAGCCTTCAGCATCCTCAAGGTTTGTAACTTTTGGGCGATCCAACCATGCATCGCGGAACCACTCGGCGATCCGCCGACTACTCCTTTCTCTCACCGACTTGATTTTCTCCTTCAGAGCTTGACACACTTGAACTTTAGGCGGTCAAGAAGCCCTTCGGTGACTCACCAAGTAGACTTGGTGATCACCAAGCTTCCTTTTCTTTACTCTTTCATCTTACTTCGTTCCTTTTTGCAAATTAGTGTCCTTGCATTGTTCCTCAATCCATATACTTGGAAATCAAGGGTTTTACATCAGTTAATTGCACAAAACAAGCATTTGAGGACACTAAATCATTATAAATAAAGCCCTAAATGAGTCTAAATCTCGGACTCATCAACACCCCCAACTAAAACTTTTGTTTGTCCTCAAGTTCAGTAGTTCAAAAGGGATGTCTCAAACAGTGCTACATAAGACTCAATCATGAATGCACACAATAAGACTCAACTTACTTATGCAAGGATCAATTGTGCACTCAAAGATTCAAGTTGTGACTCACCATTATCAAAGATTCTCAAGTTCATAATACTTGCTTCAAATGTAAGTTCAAGCTCAACAAAGGTACTCAAATGCCTTCACCCAAAGATGATTCTCACACACAATTGTTCAACAATTTACAGCTCCGGAATCACAAACAACTCTCACACTTACAAAGATGAACACATGCATGACTCCATCCATAGGTTTGCCCTTATTTTCTAATCAACACTTCTTTCAGCTCACTCAAGATAAAAAAAGGTCGTTTCAAGGCTTGTAACGGGGCTGAGTGTAAATGTATGGTCATTTAGGCTCAGTGTCTATTATCCTCGTGAAATGTGGTATGAACAACATTTCCTTTCCTTTTCTTCATCATTCTCATTCATGCTCACAATTCACCCAATTATTCATTTTCCATGGAATATCGGACACCCCATTTGTTTCGCAACTTTCACAACTTTATTCCACACCTTTTTCATTCTTTTTCTTTTTCATATTTCTTTTTGTCTCTTTTTTTTGTATGGAGGGGTTCCATCTTTCTCAAAACCATGGGTCAAGGGGGACTTCTTTGCACTTCTTGATTTACCTTCTCTTTTCACCACACCCCCAACTTAGGCTTTTGGCCTATGTTGGCTATTCAAACAAACCACACTTCATGAGGATTATAGGTGAAGGGATAAAGAGAGGTCTCATTTGCATCAAGTTTCTTCGAAGAAAAGGCTAAGGCTTAAAGGGTGTTCAAGCAACGTTCACACACTCATAAGGTAGGCCACAAAAGAGGTATAATGTCAAATTGTTTCACTCTTTAAAATATGTTGCCTAAGATCATTTTAAGACCTTTCTTCACTTAGTCAACCTGACCAACGGGGCAAATTCTAGGTGTCATCACACATGGTTCATAGTAAGTTCATCACACAAGGCATTGACACCAATGTCAAACAAGATTCCACACTTTTTCTAGTGTGCAATATTCATCACAAGAGACTCAATTCGATACTCGGCTAGTCACAACGAGATGCAAAAAATTCACATATTTCCTATGCAACTTCATTTGGCCTCATGGTAGCCGCACATTCATATTTGTTCGATTAATAGCACTATTCTAGTCATCCATTTTGAGCATAGCCGATACTCAAATATACACAAGAACAACCATAATTAAATACACAAGAGGTGGTAAATTTTTTCAAAAGGGTCCAAAAACCATTTGCAATTAGAACAAGGAGCCACAAGCTCAAATATCCACAACATAGTGCCAAAACACAATAGATAGCACAAAACCCAATATATACAAAAAAATATCATCAACACAAGAGGTAGATATGGAAATACCTCACACCACCACAAAAGAAAAGCAATTTGTCCTCAAATGCAATAAAGTACTAAAAATCAATAAAAGAAGACATAGAGGATGGTAAAGAGGGATCCTGTCTACATAGTCGCTCCATCTGTAAGGGCATCAGTGCCCGGTGCAACTCTCTGAACTTGGGCATCATTGCCGAGAGTCACATCAATAGAACCAGCTTATCATGACCCAGGGGTACCCCCTAGACGTAACACGGCGTACTCGACCCCAAAGGGGTCTAATACAAGCCCTTTGCATCATAACATAGGTAATATGATTGAAAATACGAAAAAATTTAAAACTTTTACAATCGATTCATATTTTATAAAAGTAACAAGCGGAAGTCTTTCTACACTATTTGTCTAAAACCATCTAATACAAAGTTAGAATAAACTCTTGGGACACAGCCCATACAATAGTCTCAACATAAAGAAATGACATAAAGGTAAAGTGGATGTTGTCCTCGAAGCTATGAGGAGTCACCAAGATCTTCAACTTTCTAGATCCTTGAAACTTAGCCTCCAAACCAACTCAAGCCTACAACCCTACATTTGGTTAGAATGTAGGAAATATACGTTAGTACAAAATGTACCAAGTATGAAAGCTAGCACAACATCATAAGAGCATCTCAAAATGGTTAGTCAACATAAGACATACGCATAAGAGATAATAACATACGCATAAGAGTAATAACATAATCATTATAGTCATAGCATGGTCTCCAACGTGAGCATCATATAAACATAAGTCAACATAAGACATAGTTAATGAGCAAAAGAGATAAGTCATAATTGTATCAACATAATTGACCCTTGGTCATCCATACCATAATAGCACAATTCTTAAGTAACTTTAAACGCATACAAGTGCAACGCAACAATAGCATCCCATAGTACCACCTAAGCTAAGTATCCCTTTTTAGTCATTTTAATAATAGTCTATGTGCATGGTTAAGCATAAGTCTTTCTACCATAAGGGTACTATACTTCTAAGGAACCTCAAGACATACTTGTGCAATGCATGAAAGGCATCCCATACTACCCTTCACACTAAGCATAGCCTTGAAATCATCTCAGTCATATTCACCCCCCCTTTTGGTCTTACTAGAAGCTTACTTCATATAGACAAGGGAACTACCACCTTAGTCAATCATATCATGGAAGGCAACTATGGCAACAACCCAAGCTAAGTCACACTACGTAAGAGAACCCTTCACAACTAGCCTCAAGTAATACTTGTGCCATGTATGGATAGCATCCCATACTAATACCCACACTATGTACTTCTTTAGACTACCATGAATGTTCACTAGTTGGGGGACTAATCCCTCTAGTCTATTTACCCTTTTAAGTCTACTAAGGAATAACCCCCTAATAAGCTAGACCATGCTATCATCTTACTAACATGAGTAGGTTAAGCTAAGCTAACTACCTTGGAAGACACACTAACATGCAAGTCCAAGCTACTCTAGGAAAGGTACATGTGTCCTATCCTAGCTACCATGAAATAGTCCTAAACCAACTAAGTCATGCTACCCTTACAAGTGTACTAGATTACAAATGCAAGCTATCCATAGGGGAGTATGATTCTAAACCCTAAGCTATCATTAGTAGAGTATGACTCCTCAATCCCAAGGCACCATGACTAACCTAACTCAAGCTATCCTTGAAATTCATCTTACAAAGCAAGTCAAGCTACCCTTAGGAGAGTATGGATCCTCAATCCTAAGCTACCATTAGGAGAGTATAAGTCCTCTATCCCAAAGCTACCATGAAATGGTTTTGGCCAAACCAAGTCAAGATACCATCAAATCCATCGTAACAATGCTAGTTCAACCTACCCATAGGAGAGTATAAATCCTCAATCCTAGGTTACCATGTCTACTAATAACTCATGCTTCCATGACATGCATTCTACAATGCTAAGTCAAGCTATCCCTTAGGAGAGTATAGATCCTCCATCCCAAACTATCTGCCTTGGTCTTATCCTACTAAGCCAAGATATACATGAAGGAAATACAAGCCTCAACTTCAAGCTATCCTATCTTGGTTTTGTCTTGCCAGGTCACGCTACACATGAAGGGATCATATATCACAACTTTAAGCTATTCTAGTTTAACATGCTTTGATTCATTTTAGGTTATTAAGTCAACCTAGAATCCTTCTATGTGAGAGAACTTGATTCTCCTAGCCTATTCATGTCTAAGTGTATAAGGGAAAGAGAATACACCACAAGATCACATCATATTGACTTCACCCCCAAAGCCCTAACAATGATGGTTACAACCCCTACTTTAAAGCTTAACTTCATTCTATCATGATTCTTGTCTAAATTACAAGCTAATCATATCACATTGTTCATTAGGAGGTGATTCTAGTCATACTTGATCATAAAAGTTCAATTCTAACTTTACAAGTCAAGATCATTCCTATTTAAGAAAGTCTAGTTCAATTCATGATTAGACGATCCTAACTATGATCAATTAGTGTTCAAGACATTGAAATAGGAAGATCACTTTAGAACCTTCAATTTTGCCTCAAATGGCATAAATGCACAAAGATCACATTCATCAACTTAGATTAGGGTTCATCATAGAAACCACATGAAATCATCATAATATCATAAAAAAAAGCTAATTCAATCATAATTGGGTGATATCCACTAGATTGGAATCAAACCCAAGCCCTACCCACAATGTAAGAACAACCCTAGCTAGAATGGGGTTTTCATCCACAATTGGGGGATTTTTAAGGGGATCTATGGGTGGAAGAACCCATAGATGAATAAGCTTCACATACCTTCAATCAAAGACCTAAAAAAATCTTGAATCAATGGGGAAAATAGCCCTAAGTTGCTGCCCTATTCTCTTCTCTTCTTCTTCTTCTTCTTCTATTCTAGAGTGAAACGACCCCAAAAATGCCCGAAAATGTGCTTCGGAAACACCTATAATTGTAATTTCCATATATCTCAAGATCCGTGCATAATTTCGAAAATTCGACTTCATATTCTTATTCAGGGGG
>JAJOOR010018134.1:0-13735 GCA_036250505.1 Solanum acaule | reverse complement strand
AAGTGTAGGGATTTGGAGATGGTGACATGTCATGGCTATTTGATAGGTTTCTAAGTGTTGAAGATGAAGACTTGGTGAGTCCTCATATATTCGAGGACGATACCCTATATGTTCTTTTATGTCTTTTTAGTATTGTTTAAGTTGTGTATGGGATTGGTCCCGAATTTTGTACTCTAAAGTATTAGATGGTTTTGAGACATCATGTATAAAGTCTAGAAAGTCTTCCGCTTGCTATTGTTTTCTTTTTATGAAATGTTTTCTTGGTAAAGAAAGTTTTTAATTCCTTATGGTTTTAGTGTCTATGCGATGAATGAATGCTAAGAGGCTTGTATTAGACCTCTTCGAGGTCCAGTACGCCGGTTACGACTAGGGGGTGATCCCGGGTCGTGACACTGAAGTACTGAAGAAGGCAGGCAGCCTATTAATTATGTAAGTAGCTGTGGTAATACATTCCCCCAAAACTTAAGAGGGACCCTAACTTGAAATTTGAGTGCTCTGGCAACCTCTAGAACATGTGTATGCCTCCTCCAGCCACAACATTCGAATGAGGGGTGACGACACAAGAACTTTGATGGATAACCCCTAAGGAGTTCAATAATGCATTCATAGAGGAATTAAAGAATCCACAACCATTATCAATCCTAAAGTACTTCACAGATGAATTATAAACATTCTTTACCATAAAAAAGAAAGAAGAAACTGCAACAATGACAACTGTTTGTTGTAGGTAGAAGAAAGATCTACATATATCTAGAATGATCATCAACAAGAGTTAAGATGTATCTTTTACCATTATAGGTAGGTACTTTATGTGGTCCCCAAACATCACCATGTATTAGATGAAAACTAGTAGTATACTTAGAAGTGCTTAAAGGAAAATGAGTTCTGATCTGTTTAGCTAGTTGACAGTTACTACAGTTAGAGATAGAATCACATTGCAAGGATTTGCAAACAACTATTTTCTTCATAACCCCAACTGGTATATGCCCAAGCCTTCTATGCCATAGAGTGGCATTTATTGAAGTGGTGGGAATAGTTCTTGTAGCTGTCCTGAAATATACTTGGCATCTACACCAATTTGTTCATCAGTATGAGTAGTAACATATTGTGGCACATGTTTCATAGCAGTGAAGATGTACAATCCATTCCTCTCTCTACCAATCCCCTTCACCTGACCACTGAAGGGGTCCTGAAAAATACAAAAGTCAGGATAAAAGAGCACTACCCGCTGCAATTCCTTGGTGAGTTTGGAGACCGACATTAAATTATATTTGAACTCTGGAATATATAACACATTTGTGATATGTTTAGTATGAGGGAGAATAAGTGATGAGCCTATATGGTGTACAGTGGCTGGCACTCCTGTAGGTAAATGTACCGTATTCTCACTACAATGAGAGACATTTCTAGGGGCAGTTAACATACTCAAGGACTTGACCATATAATTAAAAGCACCTGAATCTATAATCCAGTGGACTTCTTCCTCAGTCATACCTGATGCCATAACTGAGTGGTTGTCCTCAGGCTCTGAGTCAAGTAGTTGTAAAATCCTGTTGTATTGCTTCTTGGTGAACTGAGGTAGTCCTGAGATCATCTCATTTGGAACTTGGTTGAATTCTCCATTTTGCTGTATATTTGAGGTTCCTGCAAAATTGACAGAAGTACCAACATTGCCACCACTTACATTGCCAAACCTATTGCTACTAGGAGCAGATGAGTCTCTTGTAGATTGATTGTCACTACTAAACTTCTTCTTCTGCTTAAAGTCTGAGGGATATCCATGAAGTTTGTAACAAGCATTCCTTGTATAATCTCTAAGATGACAAAAATCATATACCACATCACCTTTTCTAGGTCTGTAGTTATAGGATCCAGATGAGTAATGACTTAGAGGAGGACCTGAACCACATCTCCTTCCTCCAGGATAGTTGTCTACTTATATGAGGTTGCCCTGATGGAGATATACCTTTACTGTTGCTAAACAAAACAATTCCCCCCGAGTTCTCAATTCCAGGAAAATAGTTCAGATATCTCCTACTCTTCTCAGATATGATCATGACATATGCCTTGTTAATAAAAGGAATAAGTGTCATCATCATGATTTGATTGCTAGACTGAGTGTAAGACTCGTTAGGCCCATGAGAAATCAGAGAAGTCTTTGATAGTCAAAGTGTTCCACATATTGCTTTGATACATGACAACTACAGCTTGGATGTGACATTAATGCATCAAATTCTCCCCACAGTTCCCTCATTTTGGAGAAGTAACTAGAAACAGAGGAAACTCCTTGAGATAAGGTAGCTACCTGTTTATGAAGGAAGAAAATACGAGATTCATTCACTTTGTCAAATATCTCTTGGAGATCCATCCAAACCTTGTGTACACTTGAAGCATAGCCTATTCCACTAAGCAATTTAGTACTAACTGAATTCATGATCCAAGACAAAACTATGACATTAAATTTCTCCCAAAGTTCATGCAAGGAGGGGTCAAATTGTTCTATAGGATACTTGCCAGTAACAAATCCTAATTTGCTTTTGCCAAGCAAGCTAATGCGCATAGAACTACTCCATAAAGCATAATTGTTTGGACCAGTCAATTTAATGGAGATTAAGGAGCTACCTGGAGTATCACACAATTGAAGAAACAAAGGATGATGTTGATCGATTGTCATCACAGTGTTAGTTGTGTCACCTCCAGTAGTGCTATTGACTCCAACCACAGTAGGCATTTTGTTGCGGTAGATTGTAAAAACGCAACCCTAGCTGCTGCAACTGCAAATTACTGCTTGAACATGCTAAATTTGAGAACCAATCGGTGAAGAAGAAGAAGATGTATGAGAAGAGTTAAGAGGCGTGATGCTCTGATACCATGTTAAACTCCTTCATCTTCATCATATGAATAAGTTAGCTTAGCTGGGATGAAAAAGAGTAAAGCTAGAGAGAACAAAACGAGAAACTAATTGATTATATTTCCAACTGACTCTCTTTCACATATACAGAGATCCTATTTATATACAGTCCAGATTCATAACTGCCTAACAACTTTTATAGAACTAACTGTAGTTGCTAGAACTAACTATGATTAGTTAAGTTAATTGGCTGAGCTAGACTTGGCTGCTAGTGAGCTCCACACTATCTTCTTAGCTCAACAATAATATTTTTCATCATGTACTCAAATGAAATATTTTTAACACAACTTGAATATATATCTTTATTAATTTATGTTGTAGTAGTATGAAGAGGAATAGACCACCATATTAATTTCTGTACAAAAATCTACCTGTTTTCAAACAGAAATATTAATGTCAAATTCATAAAAATAAAATTAAAATTTTTATTACTCAAAAAAGAAAAAGAAATAAAAATAAAAATAGATTCCAAATAAAATTCGTGTTCATAAAACAACAGATTTCAAAATTAATAAATACACTTATTTGACACACAAAAAAAAGCATTTTAGATACAATAAAGCACACCAAAAAATGAGATCAAACTTTCAGAAAAATAATTTTTTATTGCTCAAAAATAAAGTTCCAGATCATAATAAAAAAAGTAAAAAACAAAATTAAAATTTAAAAAATGATTAAGAAAATAAAAAAACAAGATCAAAACAAAAAACTTATAAAATAAGCAAAAGTAAATAATAATTAACTGATTGAATCAGATTAAAAATTAAAAATTACATGTTGAATCAAGATTTGGATAAACTGTTTTACTTTTGGTGTTGAAAGTTTAAAAATCTTTACCAAATGATTGAGAATAACGAGGAAGAAAGAAATATGAAGAAGGATAACAATAAAAATAAAAATCAACTAATTGAAAGAAAATCAAGGGATTGAATTACTATATTTATGGAAATTTTTTTTGTTATTTAATTATTAGGACTTTTAATTTTATTTTTAAATTAATTTTTTTATTATTCCTTACATATTTTTAGAAATCTAATGTTATAAATCAAAAACTAGAAAGTCGTGTTAAGATTAGTAATAACAACTTTTAAATACGTTATTTATTAATTTTTCTTAATACCAAATCACGTTTGGAAAACAAATTTGAATTGTGTATTTAATGATCAGAATATAATTCCATAGACGCTTCTAAAGCGAGTAAAGGAAATTAGATGAGGAAATTAAAGGAAATGGCCAAAAGCAGTCATTGTTTTAAGGGAAAAAGTCAAAAATGCTTTTCAACTATGTGAAAGGAACAAAAATGTCCTTTGTTTATAGTTTGACTAAAAAATGCTCTTACCGATAATATTTTGATTAAAAAATGCACTTGCAGTCAATACTTTGGTCAAATGGAGGGAGTAACTAATTATTGAAAGTGGTCCTAATTTTTTTCCACTTATTTTTTTTCTTTTCCACACTTCAAAATTTGATTTAAAAAAAATATTATTTTGAAAAATTTGTTATCTCATTAAATCAATATTAAATAATGACCATTTTTTCATCTTCATTTGATTTTGTGTATATATTATATATAGAGAAAACTATACCAATCAATCTTTTTTAACATATATATCAAACAGTTGGGTTTACCCGGTGCACACAAAGTGCTCATCCGAAGGTAGAGCTGTCAAAATAGGTTGACTCAACCCAACCCAACCCAACCCTAACGGGCTAGAGAGTTAAATGAGTTAGGACGGGCTGACCCTTTTAGTTAAAGGGCCTATAAAATAGCAGTCCAACTCATCCCTAAACGGGCCACGGGTTGGGACGGGTTGATCCTTCAACCAAAAAATGGAAAATATTGGCTTCTTAGAAAGAGTATCGAACGTTAATGTCTGATGAACACGACATCAATATACATAAATTCATTCATGAATTACACATACTTCAGTGAATACTTACAAAACAAAAATATAATAGCCAAGATACAACATTAATAAGATTCATCCGAGCAAAAAACATTACATGATCACTATTTTCATAAACAAGACAATAAAGGAGAAGCGGAAAATTAGGCATAAAAACAAAAGTAGAAGATGTCAAATATTCATAGTAATAATGGAGTAATAAATTTGGGCTAATAAGAAAATTTAGTGGGCTTATGACCCTAAAATGTAAAAGACGTGCAAAAAAGTTAGACTTGATTTTATATTGATATTTTAAAAATATTTATTGACAAAATCTTAACAAATAAAACATTGCTTAAAATATATATAATAAATATTTTAAAAATTCATAGCCCATGGACTGGTCTCTTATGCTTGCGGGTTAGGCCTACGAGGCTAGCGGACTGATGTTTGCGTAATCAAGACACAACTTCCAATTCAAGTGTCTACGATCGTACAATAGTAACATAACACAACCGAATGGGTTGGGGTCGAGTCCTACGAGAGCGGTTTATGAGAATTAAGACTCAAGCGCGAATATGCTACAGTTAACCATAGCTAAAAACATTACCGAGTAAAAACATGATAAATCAAGGGGCTGACACGAATGTCAATTATCAAGGGGGGTTTTGTATTCAACTAGTGAACAAAAACAGTGAAAATATAAAGATGCGAATATAAGGAGACGAGATTCTTGTGATGTGATAGGAATATGGGATAAACTACACAATCGGATAAATGCTATTGATAGTCAATTGCTGAACATCTGTAACTAGGCTAGAATTTAGTGGGGGGGTAAATTCTCTCTCGAGCAACTTACCCCGAATTAACTCGATTTCTTTCGAACACCTAGTTGCCGCTTTTAAGCACAACCTCCGCCTTAGCCCATTCACTTTCTCAAGCTGAATGTGTGGGAAAACGCCTAGGATTCACTCTCTCTCGAGCTGAACGCACGATGACCCAATAACCATCGGCTATCGATTTAGTAGTCTTAGTTTTAAAACCTCTCTCTCGAGCAAGCCAAAAACACTAAGATGAAATCATACTTGCAACAACAATCCCATTAAGTTCAAACATAACTACTAAACAAAATCACATTTGAGCCAGTGCACAAAGGTTCAGGGGTGCAGACAAAGGTCGAGAGAGAAGCTTTTCGGCGAGTCGTCGAGTGCTTTTGGCGACATCAAGTTTCTCGCCGAAAGTTGCATAATCAATCATCAAATAGAGCATGAAATCAAAGGCGAGATGGGGATATTAGGTGAACCGTCGAGTGGTTTGGCGTGCTCGACCTAGTTTGCCAAACGACCCAACATGCCTATTTTCAATCCAACTTCTCGAATTCAACCTCGCACCCCCCAAAACAAAATCAAAGCATGCACTAGTACAATTAAGGTAGGACCCATAATACCTAAGCACAACCCCTTGAATTTTAATATTGTTTAAGGCATACAATTACGGGAATTCAACAGTCACCACTACTCGAGCAAGATTATCAAATTAAATCATACGTGGAAACAATCTAATCCTATTAGGCAGGATCAGAATACTTCAACAAGATCAGGCTATTGCAAATGAGTATAACTTTTGAGAAAATAAACTCGGGGTATAGAAAACCAACATTTGGTGTCAATTAAGAGGATATTGAAACGCTAAGCGGTAATGTAATCCAACTTTGAGCACAAATCAACACTAAAAATGTGGAAATATAGGAACTAGCGTGCGGGCGTGAGTTTGGGAAGATAAAAAGTGAGGGAAAGTGAATGAGTTTGAAACTTTTAAACCTTTGCTGCAAAACCGTCCAGTTCTTCGCCCGCTCGACGATATTAGTCGAACTCGCCTATCCATTCGGCGACACGCCGAGTGTTCATTTTCCTCACCGAATTTTACAGGACCTCTGGTTAGTATGGGGGTCTCAACGACGGTATCCGTCGGGATTGCCGACATAGTCGGCGACTCGCCAATAATTTCCTGGGCTCGTCGAGTTTTACAGACTCCAATTTGATGATGTCTTGAGTCAAACGGTGGATTAGGTCAGGCTTGCCGACCTCTTCGGCGACTCGCCGACTGGACCTGTTTCTCGCCACCCTACATTTTTCGAACACTTTCCACACTTCAACTTGTACAAATAACACACCATTAGTTTACCAAAATACAAATAAAAGTAATAAGGGGTTTTCGCTCACCTCCCAAACATTGCCTTAGTTAATGTCGCGGCACGACACAAGTCCACCTTCAAACCTCATTCTTGGGGTTGACCATAGTGTCACTAGGCAACCCCTCTTTTTGTCTCGGATTTAGGTGAGACGACATCTGACCCATTTGGGTCTCCAGCTGCTTGATTGATTCTGAATGGGAGGTAACGGTCTGGCTAAAGGTCGACATGTCTTCTTTAATTTCTTTCAAGATCTTGTCTGAGCCCTCAAAAAAGTTGAGGATACGAGAAAACATATCCTCAGGCCTACCACCCTCCGAATCCTTTGACTTTTGGCGCTCGTGGGGAGGCACATACCTATCCTTTTCCCCATCCTTCCAATTAGGATTACAGTCTCTCCATTCACGCTCTTTCCAACTTTCATCTCTAGCCCAACCTTGGTTACCACCCTGCCTTGGGTAGTTTAAACGATAACCACCGCCTTGGTTGGCTAGGAAGTTTACCTCTTTATTGTACAAAACATCAAACTTTGCCTCTTCCGGATTTGCACACCCGATACCCACAACATTGACACCTTGAGCACCAGCTCCTATGACATTTTTGGACAAAATATCAAGTTATGTCATGATCTTAGCCATGTTTTGGTCCCTCTCTTGATCTTTTTCCATTTGCTTCTTGGTCAATTTGAATGTAAGAGGGGAGACTTGGTCTTCACGGGTGTACCAAGCCCAATTTATCGTGGTCATGCCATCCAATAGCTGAGTTGCTATCACGTAAGACTGTTGCATCAAACCTCCCGGAGAAAGTTGGTCAGCAACACCCTTGTTCACCGAGTCTAGGCTCCGATAGAAATACTGCAGCAAAACGTTGTCAGCTAAACCATGAGTTGGGCATTGGAGCACCAACTTCTTAAATCGCAGCCAAGTCTCATGAATTGGGTCGCCCTCCAAACGCTTAAAGCTTTGGATACTGTCCCGAAGAGTCATTATCTTCGAAGGAGGGAAAAATTGCACATTAAATGCAGTGACCAACTCTTCCACGAAGTGATTGAGTCGCGTGGCAATTTAGCTAGCCACTTGCATGCTTCTCCCATCAAAGAGAACGAGAACAATCGTAAACTAACCGACTCTTGGGATATATTCTTGAAGGAGAATGGTCCGCACACATTTACGAAATTTTAAATGTGCTCATGAGGGTCTTCACGAGCCAATCCACTGAAAACGCCCCTTTAGTTGCAAGAGTTGCAACATAGTACTCGTGATGTGGAGTACATCATTCCCAACGGCCGGAGGCAAGCGAATGACACCAATACCGCCCATGAGATGGGGGTCATTAGCATGAGGCTCATTTACATCATTAAGGTTTCCGACGTCTTGATGGCCTACTTGGCTGCCATTGTTGCCGTTCACACTCATACTTCCTGAAATATTCACACAAACAAACGAAACAAAACTAAAATTAAGTAAGTAAACTATGACTAATAAAAGCAAAATTCGACTCAACTCGAAATTCCCAAGTAACACCACTCCTCGGCAACATCATTTTTTTTTTATGTTTGCGTAATCAAGACACAACTTCCAATTCAAGTGTTTATGATCGTACAATAGTAATATAACCAAACCGAATGGTTTGGGGTCGAGTCCTAAGGGAGCGGTTTCTGAGAATTAAGAGTCAAGCGCAAATATGCTAGAGTTAACCATAGCTAAAAATATTAACGCGTAAAAACATGATAAATCAAAGGGTTGACACGAATGTCAATTATCAAGGGGGTTTTGCATTCAACTAGTGAACAAAAATAGTGAAAATATAAAGATGCGAATATAGGGAGACGGGATTCTTGGGATGTGATAGGAATATGGGATAAACTACACAATCGGGTAAATGCTATTGATAGTCAATTGCTGAACATCTGTAACTTTGCTAGACTTTAGTGGGGGTAAATTCTCTCTCGAGCAACTTACCCCAAATCAACTCGCTTTCTCTCAAACATCGAGTTGCCACTTTTAAGCACAGCCTCCGCCTTAGCCCATTCACTTTCTCGAGCTGAATGTGTGGGAAAAGGCCTAGGATTCACTCTCTTGAGCTGAACCCACAACGACCCAATAACCACCGGCTATTGATTTAGTAGTCTTAGTTTTAAAACCTTTCTCTCGAGTAAGCCAAAAACACTATGATGAAATCGTACTTGCAACAACAATCCCATTAAGTTCAAACACAACTACTAAACAAAATTACATTTAAACAGCAAATAGACTAACAATAAGCAATATCCAACAGGAAATTTAACCCATATTCACAAAATCACACCCCAAGGATTGTCGTTTTAGCTAGACATAGAAAAAAGGAAGAAAATTATACCAAATCGAAGTAACATCAACTGGGTATGATTTATATTCACTTTAAACGAGTCTAGGATGAACAATCTTCAACACCCACTTCCAATTTCTTAGTATTGGAAGTCTTCAAGGGCTAAGCAAAAATGTTCTCTACTTGAAAACTTAGAAAAATAAAATGTTGTATCTGAAATTGCATACTAAGATAAAAATTCAAACTAATATTTATAGTTGTAAGAAAAATGTGCTGCGAAGGATCACTCGGCGCAGTTAGTCGGGATCGCCGATGCACACGGCGATCTGCCCTTTGGTGTGCTTCATCGCCTTTCAACTTTTGCCTTCAGCATCTTTGCGTTTTGGATCATTGGGCAATATAGTACTACTTCGTGAAACTATTCGGCGATGCATCGACTGCTCCTTTTCATCGCCGACTTGATCTTTTCCTTCAGGCCTCAGCAGTCTGGAACTTTGGGCGAGGTTGAGGCCATTTGGCGACTCGCCTAATGCATTAGGCGATTCTCAGACCTTCTTTTCTTCGTCTTTTCAGCCGTTTTGTTCCTTTTTGCCAAGTAGTGTTAATGCTTTGCCTCAAACTCCAAATACCTGAAACTTAATGATTTACATCAGTTATTAAGACAAAATATGCATTTGAGGACACTAAATTCTATTAAAATGAAGCCCTAAATGAGTCCAAATTGTGGACTCATCACGGGCCAAATGAGGCTGGGTTAAAAAGCCTTGTTCTTAAATGGGCTGAAAAAATTAAGCTCAACCCCACTTAATTCAAGGGTTGAGTTGGGCTTGCCTAGCAGGCCAAGCCCATTTTAACAGCTCTATCCGAAGGGCAGAGGCTGTGATAGAAATTGTAGCGGCTGTGAATTTATCCTGAGATTCCAAATTAAAAAAAAAACACTTTTAACAAGATTTCTATTTTTCGTTTGTTAGTACACATTTACCTACCAACAAAATATTAAAAGAATCTAAATTTGTGCATACAAATCTATCCGAAGAACTATAACATTGCTAGTACATATCCACAAATACTCTAAGTAAGCCTAATTTCAGTGAACTAAACTTCAATTTTTCATATTAATTAACATAGTAGGAGTTTAATTTGGTTAATTACATTGTAATTAAAATTAAATTAAAATTGATATCGCTTTATAAAAAGAGATAGTACCTATTACCTAACTTTCAACTCAGAAAACCAAATAAAATCAAAAGACAATTCAAACATGCTCTTAAATTATATTTTTGGTGTTAACTTAGTAGAGTGAAGCTAACTTTGACCTACCCTTAGATCACGATGTAATTTGGTATGCCAAACTCAAATTAAACTATACCTTTTACTTATCAATGATCAATGTAGGTTGGTAATTTTCTTTTTTTTTTAAAAAAGAAGATGAAAATCCTCAAATCATCTATAACCTTATTTTTTACTATGAATAAAATTTGGAGTTAATATCAAAAAAAGAAAAAACTCAAATGTTGTCCCACTTGCAATCACATGATTCATGAGTCATGACTGATGAGACCAATCACCAATAATTATTTCTTTAATTAAAATAATAATCCTAAGTATTACATTGCTGTAATCGAGAATATATGCCACGGTCCACGGATCTGATACTTATATATGCTAGGAGTATTTCTTTTCGTAAAAAAATAATGATCTAGTTTTTTTAAATCTATTTTAAAAAATTATTTTTTTAATAATATTTTAATTTTAGTTTTTCACGTAATATATTTAAGGCTACAAAATTAAAAAAATACTTTACATTTTTTTAAAATTTTTTATTCCAAATCGTACTATATTATATAATATAATATAATATAATATAATATCCTCGTGTATTTCAATTTTGTCGATTTGCACGCATAGCATGGTAGGAAGATATTGTCTAATTAACATGTCGAGGATTGAGAGGTAGATTTATAGTCAATATTATTTACTTGTTCGTTATATTTAAAATAAAATTTCATTTTATTACTTGTAAATTTTACGTATCAAATAAAAGATAATTTCTCCTTCTTGTTATATTCTTAGGATTACCTATTAATTTTAAATTATTTTTAAATTAATTAAAAATTATACATTAGTGAACATCATTATAAATATACATTTTATCTTGAATGAATAAAAGTGAACGAAGAAAGTATTTTTTTAGATTAAAAAATAAGCAAATCACTGCCTAAAACATGAAAAAAGATACGATCACCGTCCCTTAAATAAGTTTGAGTAGTAGCTAATTAACCTACACCTCCTTAGCCGTTCTCGAGGGGAATTTTTTTTTTTTAATTTTTAGGGCTTCTGGTTGTATTGAATTCTTCTCTTCAATCAATTGATGGTTTTTTATTTGCTTTAGATATCGTAGTTTTGAACGGATGAATTAAGAAATTCACTTATTTTTTAAAATTAAGAGGGATATTAATTAAAATAACTTTAATTAAGATTTTTCTTCCTTTTTAAGTTGATATAATTCTCATTAAAATTGAATTAGAAATGGGTCAAGAATATTTTTTTTAAAAATAAATTAAATACCTTGATCTTGTGAAACATCAATTATTTTGAATTAACTTTTAAAAACTAAAACATCAAAATTCCGGAGGGGAGGGAGCTATTAAATTAGTCTTGTTAATTAATATATATAAATATTTTAAAACATAAATCGAAGAGTAATTTGTCAATATTATTCTTTTTGACTTTTCCCAAACTTTTCTTAAAAATTGAGATAATCCCTATTTGAGATTTTAAAATAAATTAAAACCCTATTAAAAAGAAGGATAAATCTAATAAATAAATTATTATACTTATATATTCTAAAAATTTAAATAATTTATTTATTTTAAATTTATAAAAATAAATATCATCAATTCATTTATATAGAACACAATATACTCATCTCTCCCTCGAGGTCACATGAACCATGCTAGATAGGACCAATTAACAATCAATTTAAATGAGATAATCTTATGTCAATTATTACATGTTGCATTGAAACTTGAAAATGATTTAACATTGATCTACTACCTATGTCCCTAATTATTTATCCACTTTTCCTTTTTTAGTTGTTCCTAATTACTTTTATATTTTGACAAATTAAGAAAGAACAATTTTTTTTATCTATTATACCCTCAATTAATTACTTTGAAAAAGGTAGAACTTCTTGAAAATCTTAAGTTTTTAATTAATGCACTTCATAATTAATAGGGGTAAAATTGTAAACTCACTATGTTAATAAATGTTTTCTTAATAGGTGTGTCAATTTAAAAGTGGACAAGTAATTAGGGACAGCGAGTATTAAATTTTAATGTGTTTTTTATTGTTGTATACTACTTTTATTATTGTTATTGCTTTTTTTTTTAATAGACTTTTCACTGTTTTTTGTTGAAGTGTTTTATATTATTCGGAATAACTGCATTTGAGATGAGAATCTCTCTGAGATAACCTTCTATCTTCACAGGAAAATGAAATTTCAATCTACATTCTAGGTTCTTATTGTCGTGTATATTATTAATTAGTAAATTTTTATCAGGCAGGCGGGTCAACATTTTTATAAGATTATTAATTACTCCATATTTATAAGAAAAATAATTATAATTATCTAATAAGTAATCTTGTTTAAATAATTTTTACATTATTAAGGTGTAAAATTTAAACTCTATGATTCCTTTATTTCCCCCATTAATTCTAACAGATCACAATTTTTTTTGCAGCATTTGTCTCATAAGGTGCCAAGATTCAAATCAATAAACAAAAGCCTATTACCACTAAAAACACCCCTTTCTTCCCGGTCATAAAACTACAGCTACTTAAAATATGTGTTTTTTTTTTTTACCATATTAATATTGCAAACAGTGGCGTAGCTACAGCCCGTACAGCTACCAAGGGTGTTCAAACTGGACACCCTTTGTCGAAAAATTATGTTATATATATATGTTAAATTTTAAACTTAAAAAATATATATTTAAAGTTGGATATTCTTGACAAAAGCTATGCCTTTGATGCAGTGATAATGGTTGTCCATTTGAATGAAGGAGTTTCGAATTTAAATCTCAAATAGCACACCCTTAATAAAAATTATGATATATATTAAACGGAAAAGGGTCAAAATTGCCCTTAAACTATGTGAAATATATCACTTATACCCTCCATTACATTTTGGGATCAAAAATACCCCCGCCGTTATCCTAGGAGACCACAAATACCCTCAAGAGTTAACACCCCAAATTATTAGTGATGTGGCAAGCCACATGGGACTAATCCCTCCACCTAAGCATTGCCAACTAAGATTCACTACAAAAGAATTTGACCTTTAGCGGCGACAATAGTTGCCACAAAAGCCCAGAAATCGTCACTAAAAGTTTTTAACATTAAATTCTAATTTTGTGTTTTTTTCTTCATTGTTTTTAA
>JAJOOR010018127.1:0-19284 GCA_036250505.1 Solanum acaule | reverse complement strand
ATTTTTCACATATTTCTGAATACCATTTTTGTAAATATCTCATTCTTGCTCCAAGTGTATCTTGTAATCCTGCTTCGTTCCATTCTTTTATTATTTTATAACTAAATGTTTCTGGTAATTTTGTAAAATATAGTTTTCTTATTTCTTTTGCTTCTTCTGCGTTGTATGTTCCTTTGTAATAATATTCTCTAAATACACATGTATATTCGTCTATGTAACACATATTACATATAGCTAATTTTAACATTAAATTCCTATTTAACTGTTTTTCTTTATTTTGTTCCTCTACTTCTGTAGTTGTACTACTAAATTCATTTCTTATAGCTATTTCATATTTATTTAATATATCAATTGGTGTAGTCGCAATTTCTCTGTCTTTTTTCTTATTATTTCTTAATGTTTTTATACTTTCTTCTGCTAAATTTTGTAACCATAATTTTACTGTTCCTATAAGTGTTCTTTCTATATATCCCGGTACTTCTGTCATTCCAATTTTGTTATCTATTAGTTATTTTGATATGTATCCTACCCATAGTTGTATTGTTTTGTTTATATCTGTTACACAATCTAGATCTAAGAAACCATTATTTCTGGATGTTGTAGATGGTGTCCATTTTTTGTTTAATCTTTTATTCCATAAACTATCATATCTGTCAGATTCTTCATAATTAACTGTGTAATAATTAGGACTTAGTGTTTTTGGGTTTTTTACTTCTGGGTACTTGTACTTGCTTTATTTTTTATTTCTTCCGTATTTATTTCTATTGTATTATTAATTGTTTCGGTTTCTCCTATTTTTTCTATTATTTTATGTTTCACTTATATCTGAGCCTTGATCTTCATCTATGTCAATATTATCGACTCTTATATCTGGGGTTTCTTTTTCTTTAGTTAATTTTTCCTTAAATTTTTCTATCTCCATTTTTAATTCTGTTTCTATTTCTTTTTCTTTTTGTTTGGCCGCATATAATTCTTTAAGCATAGTTAGTTCTTTTTCTAAGGCAATTATTTTATATTTTTTTACTTCTTCGATCTGCTGTATTTCTAATTTTGCTTGTTGTTTTATCGTATCTATTTCTTTTTTCCTATCTATTTCTTCATTTTCTCTAGTTAGTCGTACCATTGTAGTTAGACTATCTTCTAATCTTACTGTTTCTTTTTCTATCATTAGATATAGATTTTCACCTATTTTTTTATACCTTCTTCCTAAGTTTGAAAATATTATTTTTATTTTTAATCCTTCTGGATTCTCGTAGGTTTTTTCTTCTATAGCGAAATCTTCCTTATTCATTTTAAATTATGTTTCAGTTTATACTCTATTTTTTGTATTTCCAGTTGTAGTTTGAATATTGCTTTTCTTTGAGCTATCAAAGAGTTTTGGCATACGCCTGTATATATGTTGTATTAAAGCCTTTCTTGTTTATGCTTTAATTCTTGTCGTTTTGTTATTACTATTCTAATTAATTCATATCTATGATTTTTCTTTTTTATCCATATTTAATTCTCGAATCTTTTACTACTTAGCTCTGATACCAATTTTTGGGGGGTCCTTCTTTTATAGGTTGATTCGTTCATAATATATATTTTCAAAAGGTATTAATCTTATAATTTCTTTTATGTTTTCCAATATATATTCCATGTATTGTATGTCGTGAGTTTGTTGGAATATTTCTATATTTTCTTTTATTAGATTACCTAATAAAGTAATATCTACTATAGTTTGTTGCCAATATTCTAAGTATTCTTGATTTATCATTAATCTGAATATTGAATTTCTATTGTGATCAATACCGATGACTTGAGTAGTGCTCTTAATTAAACAAATTGAATGTACGGCCACGATGAGGCAAACGAAGTTACATAGGCAATATGTGAAATTTTAGCATCTCGTTGTGACTAGCTGATTGTCGAATGAGTCTCTTGTGCAGAACATTGCACGCTAGCTAGAAAGTGTGAAGTTTTGTTTGATATTGGTACCAATGCCTTGTGTGATGAGATTACTCTGTACATTGTGTGTGATGACACCTAGCATTTGTCACGTTGGCCCGATTGATTGAGTGATGCAAGCACTTTAAATGATCTTAGGAAACAATTTTGAAGAGTGAAAACAATTTGACAATATACCTCTTTTGTGGCCAACCTTGTGAGATGTGTGAACCTTGCTTGAACCCTCTTGAGCCTTACCTTTTTCTTAGAAGAAACATGAACACTTGTAACCTCTATTTACCCTTCACCCATAACTTTCATGAAGTATGGTTTTTTTAAATAGCCAACTTTGGCCAAAAGCCTAAGTTGGTGAAGTGGTGAAAAGAGAAGGAAAGTCAAGAAGTGTGAGAAATCCCCCTTTGAGTAATGGTTTTGGAAAAGATGGAACCCTCCATGTAAAAAAAAGAGAGGGAGAAAAGAAACAAAGAAAAAGAATGAAAAAGTTGTGAAATAAAGTAGTGGAAGTTGCAAAAGAAATGGGATATTCGGTAGTTCATAGGAAGTTGAATAATGGGGTGGATTATGAGAATTATTAAAATGTTAAAGAAAAGTAGGAAAGTAATGTTCAGACTATACTTCATGAAGGTGGAAGCCACTAAGCCTAAATGACCATACCATGACACTCAGCCCCGTTACAAGCCTTGAAAAGACCTTTGTGATCTTGAGTGAGCTGAAACGAATGTTGATTGGAAAATAAGGGCAAACCTATGGGTGAAATCATGCATGTGTTCATCTTTGTGAGTGTGGGAGTTGTACGTTATTCCGGAACCTTGAATTGTTGAAGAATTTCGTGTGAATATGGAATCTTCTTTCATGTGAGGGAATTTGAGTACCTTTGTTGAGCTTGAACTTTCATTTGAAGCAAGTATTGTAAACTTGACCATCTTTGATAATGATAAGTCACAATTTGAATCTTTGAGTGCACAATTGATCATTGTGTGAGTAGTTTGAACTTTGTTTTGTGCATTTATGATTAAGTCTCATGCAGGACTATTTGAGACATCCTTTTTGAACTGCTGATCTTAAGTTTTACCTGAGGACAAGCAAAAGTTTAAGTTGGGAGTGTTAATGAGTCCTAGATTTGGACTCATTTGGGGCTTTGTATATATAGTTTTAGTGTCCTCAAATGCTTAATTTGTGCCTAAAACTTATGTTAAAGCCTTGATTTTCAGGTATATAGATTGAGGAGCAAAGTAAGGACACTAACAAGCAAAAAGGAACAAAACAAGCTGAAGAAGCGGAAAAAGGCGAGCCTGATGAACGCCAAGAGCACTTGGCAAATCTCCTAGTCACTATATAGACCGCCTAAATTTCTGGTGTGCCAGCCCTGAGGCAAGAAACCAAGTCGGCAAAAGAAAAGGGGTAGTCGGCATGTCGCTGATCAGTTCCGCGATAATAAGAGTGATCGCCCAAAGTAACAGGACTTGCGGATGTTGAGAGCCAATGCAAAAAGGCAATAGACAAGAGCAAAGGGTGGTTCGGCGAACCCAATTTACCTCGCCTAATGGCCCTTTGTGGCTAATTTTTGGCAACAATAAATTGAATTTTGAACTGATAATTTAGGAGTTGTCTTTTCCAGTTTTTAGCTTGTTACTATTTAGAATAGTTTCTGAAGAGACTTAAAAGTTTTGGAGATTCAATTCGGAGATTTTGCAAGTGGGTTACTAATTTTCTTCGATTTTGAGCATTGTAAAGGCTTGAACACTCTTACCTAGTTGATGGAGAATCGATTTGGTAACCGTTTTTTACCTTTTTACGATGTTTTGCTAAAACCCCAATTCTTAGGATGTGATTACGGGTTGAATTAACTTATGAGTATTGTTAATTACTAGTTTAAATTATATATTGATGTGGGTTTAATCATTAGTTGAGGTTTAATTTATGAATTGTAGTTGCAAATGTACTTCTAGTCTTGTGTTCTTAGCTTGATCGAGAGAGAAGTTTTGGGGTTAAAGCTTTCGATTAATGGTTTGTAGGTATTGGGTTGATATCGGCTCCGCTCGAGAGAGTGAATCCTAAAACCAATCCTACCCATCTAGCTTGAGAGAGTGGATTATTAAGGTGTGAGTTGTTCTTAATTGATATCCTTGTTCATGTTCGAAAGAAATCACTTGAAGCGTAATAGTTGTTCGAGAGAAGGCTATTTCAATCATAGTCTAGCCTACACACTGACATTTAGCTATTTATAGTAGTTACAATTACCCATATAGTGAAATTTGCCTATAATCGATCACATCCTGAGAATTCCTCTCTATATTGGTATTTCAGTTTTGTGTGACTGTTTTGTAGTTGATAATTGCAAACAAAGCTCCCCCATCTGACATACGTGTCAACCCTTTTAATTTATTTCATGTCTTTTTCGATAATGTCTATTCCTATAGCTAGCTAGATCACATTTGTACTTCTTAATTGAATTTGAACACGTACCGCTCCCTGTGGGTTTGACCCCAACTAATTTGTTGGGTTTTATATTGCTTAACGATCGTTTGCACTTAGAATTGGATGAAGTGTATTTGAAACGTTATTCATCACTCTGCATACCTTCCTCTCACTCTGGGCTCTTTCACTACTACTGCTCATGATCTCGTAACTCATGCTACCTTTTTGAGAGAAACTACTACCCAAGCTTTAAGCATACTATCTCAGTTGAAACAAGACTTAAGGAAAATAGTACAACTCGCTTTTAGCTCAAATACACGATTCATATTAATATGGGTGCATTCCTCTGAAACTGAACACTTACTCAGTCATGGGGTTTTCTCAAGCCCCTCTGGATCCTCATGACTTCCTCAAGACTCTTTCTAAGAACAACTCATCGATAAAGAATTGACTTTCCTTTTCAACCACCTCTAGTATGAGGGATAGTCGAATGGGTATTAAAACACACGAGTTAGAATGAGTCTCTATGACATAGCTCTATTTCACGATTAAGAGTATGAAAAAAGGAAAATTTTCCTAAATGTCTATAGTCCCTCATTTATAGAGGTGGGGCACTCACAACCATAAATAAGGTCCTACTTGACACGGCTTAATAGACACCCTAGAACACTTGAACTTTGTGCTCTAATACCAAGTTTGTCAAGAAACGAGCCTACAACCTGGACGTGGCTGGCACACGAGGTTGCTAGTCCCCAAACGAACCCTCATCCTGGTTGACTACAAGAGGAAGACTAACTTAAGCATACAAAGCTTAAAAACTGAATTAAAATAATGTATTCAACTCTCCATAAAATAAGCAACTTAAGTCTTAAAAACATTTACCAAAATTAATGAACATACTTTAGAAACTCTACTGTCTATTTATCAATTCTCTAACTGACAAAGATAGAAGTCGGGACAAGACCCATAACATTCTAACAGCTTATATAAATTAAAGTACAAGTGGAACCCTCCGGAAGCAAGGAGGCTCATCATAGCTAACTCGAACTACTTGTGGTATCAACGAAGCACCTGTTGATGATCCTGAGTACCTGTATCTGCTTCATGAAATGATACAGGCCAAATGGCTCAGTACATGGGATGTATGAGCATGTAAGGGGAATTCTAAAGAATAAATAAAAGCTTGAACTTGATAAAAAGGAAACATACTTACCTCTTCTCAACTCACTCAACTAAACTCAACTCAAGAATAAGATACTCAACTCAAAGATTAGATACTCAACTCAAAGATATGATACTCAACTCAATATACTAAATGATAAAGCAACAATAAAGGATGCAATATATGGAAAACATTTTTAAAAAGTAGATAATATCTCAATTGTATTGAAGAATACAATAATAACTCAATTTGTATATAAAAATACAATATAACTCTGTATATATAAGAATACAAAATATCTCTGTAGGAGTTTCTCTAACTAACAATCACCAGTATGAGCTTTGTGACGATATAACATCTCACCCACACTGCCAGAACTGTCATATACCTTGCCGGGGTATAGAACCTCTCAACCAAGTGGATCCACTAGTCTATGCTAAAAAGCCCTAAGGAGTCATCTAAAAGTATAACCCTTTCTACCCACGTTGGCTACATACTTTATGGGGGTTGTGAGTTGTCTGAACTCCCCCTCATATCGGTGCTCAACACTACTCCCAAAATATAACTAGCTCATATGTTTAAAAACATAACTTTTTCTGTGGTTTGAGATTATTACTCAAAATCTTTCTATAAAAAGAGATGGTACTCGACTGCTCAAAACTCTTTTAGAAATCTCAGTTTCCTTCTCTTTTAAATATGAAAACATTTACTCTTGGGAATACTTAGTTCTCATATATTATTTTAAAGAAAATTAACTCAACTTTACTCTACCTCAACCCAGTGCTCAAGTCTTTAAAACAAGTTTTAAAACAATTTGTAAAAAGACATCTTAAAAAAGGGTTTATACCAAATTATGGACGTGAACGACTCAATTCAAGGTTTTCAATAACCATGCATAGAAGTCAGTACTTGGAACTCAAAAACTCCAGAACTCAAGGAGTCAGTGGTACTACTAATCTCAAGAATGCTCGACTCGGAGGGTTCATGCGGAATTATGGGCTTGAACTACTCAACTCAATGACTCAATGATACCTCTCATCTCAAGACTTGCTCGACTCATAGGGTTCATGTGGAATTATTGGCATGAACTACTCAACTCAAGGACCTTCATGGGTAACATTTAGTAGCCCCATGATTAGGAATATAATTCCGAAATGATTAGGAACTCAATACGCAAGACTTATAACTTTAAGATACTACTCCTCTCACAGATTCTCAACTGATGGAGTTCATGCGGAATTTATGGGCATGAACGACTCGGCTCGAGGGTCTACATAACAATGTGGAACTCATGTATACAACTTTTTCATTCTCATACTTACTTCCTCAAAACTTAGTTCAAATCGATAGTTGAACTCAAATGATTCACAATTAAACTCATAGACTTTCTTGAACTCTACTTTTAACTCTCTCTTGACTGTGAATTATGAATTCAAGAGTTATTTTTCATAATACGAAGGATCTCATGGTGATAATGTAGAATCATGAATACATTCTCCTCATTCTCATACTCACTTGCTCGAGTCTTGATACAAGTTATTAGAACTTGTAGAAGACTCCTCAAAAAGACTCAAAGGAACTTTCTCAAAATGTTCAAAAGAACTCACAACACTTTACTCTTAACTCTACCTTGAATTTTAATTATGAATTCAAGGTTATGATTCATGTTATGAATATTTTGTAGTTGTTTAGAAGTAGTTTAGAATCAAAATAGAGTGAAGGTACAATTTAAAAGAACTGAAACGGAGCAACCGACTGCAAACTGGATGGGCCAAGCGACCCTGGCGCACAGAGTGGCGCAGGACAGCAGACCCTAAACTATAGAAGAGGATTTGGGGTGCACTGGCTGGCGCAGGGGGCCATGCCCAACCCCGAAAACCCGACGAATTTTGTTTGCTCGTTTTCAGATCCTAATTCACCTAGAATCGAATGGTTTCTTCCCCTATCACTTAGAATCGAATACTCAATGTATGTACATACTAATCCACTCAAAATAATCCTCAAATCACTAACTTTCATTTCAAGAATTCATCAAAACCCCAACAAAATAATAATTAGATTGAATTTCAAGAACACTTATCAAGAACTCATCAATAACTCAACATACTCAAACTTATGGATGAAATTCATAAAAAAAACTCATGATTGGTGTGTGGGTGAACAATCCCAACACTATGAAAACTTACATACCTCTTAGGGATCAAACCTCTGGCGAAAATCCTCAAAGAAACTCAAGAATCTTGACGAACACTTTGATCCTCTCTTTTCTCCTCTTTTCTCTTCTCTTCTTGAACTCTCAACTAAAACACTAGGCATATATTAGGATTATAAAACCAAACCTAATCAGATTAGACCCCTAAAACCTTACTAAAAATGAATTAAATCTGATTGGACAAAAGAGTACACATATCTTGTTATATGTGTACTCTTTTGTCCTTCACTAAGATTTTTTCCCACAAGGTTTTTTCTTAGTAAGGTTTTAACGAGGCACATTATCTATCAATGGTCATCCAAGGGGGAGTGTTGTAAATCATTTTGGTGGTTAAATGGATGGCCATAGCTACTTGGTTAATTCCCTACTTTATGAGTAGTAATGACCATAACTCCTAGGTTAATTTCATCCTTTATTGATAGTATTGTTGGTGATAATATGGTTAAATGGTTGACCATAACTCCTAGGTTTATTTCCACCTTAATGGGTAGTAATTCTCAAGGTTTAATGTAATGTTTATGACACCCTTTGGTATTCCTCAATATAATCCTATAAATAGTGGTGTTGAGAATAATGTTGAACACACTTGAAACAAAGAAAGTTATCTTATATTGTTCCTCTTGTCTTTCTCTTTATATTGTTCTTTTGTTCTTAAGTTTTATAACAGAAAAATTATCAAGGAAAACCTTGTAAAATCTAAAATAAGGTTATCTAAGTCTTTTCATCTTTTTATGTTGTACCAGTTGAGTTCAGAATTTTTTACAAAAGTAAGTCATTATTTAAGCGGATTCACCAAAATAATATGTTTTTTGGACATTTTAGAAAAGTAATATAAACATATTTCTCTTTGACATTTTAGGCTATATTTTATTCAAAAAAATCAATTGTGTAAAATATAATCCCTCATGGCATTAAATAAAGAAATGTAACTGATAGTAACGTTTTCAGCATAATATGTTACTATCAGTAAAGTTTTATATAATTCGTTACTATGAGATACATTTTATAGCTAAAACGTTAATCACGAAAACATTTCTTAAGAGTCTAATCACGGACATCAAATTCGACAAATTTAAAATTTTGCAGGTGTCTATAAAAATATTCTACAAATGTATCAGTTTTTTCTTGTCAATGTATTAGTAATTGCTTAGATATTGTGATGTACTTCAATTATTTTCCTTTCAATTGGTTGTTGTTGTCGTCTTGTAAATTTCTAGCCTTTAATTATTGTATTATTTGTCCATTAACAACCAAAAATGATCCGCCCCAAAGTTGATAAGGTTATGGTTAAATAACAATGATAGTCATTTGACTTAATTTATTTTCCTAACATAAAATGAGGCACCTGAAGAATGGGCCCTCTTGGGCTCTCCAAACTCCTCTAAAAGCATCAGCTGCCTCCTTGACAGTGCTCACAATGGACTAGAAGGAAGCACCCTCTCTGGCTGCTCAGAACACATACAACATGGTAGAGAAAGTCAACCCTCTCACAAACCAGCGAACTCTCTCTACTTTATCGAGAACAATAGTCATAACATGCCTGGAAAGCTCTAAAAAACATGCCTCACACTCAATCACAGAAAAACTGCCCTGTCTCAAGTTCTCAAACCTCAGTCGTCTCTCCTTGCTCACTCTCCATGGAATGAAGCTGTCCTGGAAAGCACTAGAGAACACATCCCACTCAACATGAGGAGATCCTACTCGTCTAGACCTTCCAAAAGTCCTCCATCACTCTCTGGCGCATCTATTCAACTTTAGTGAAACAAAATGAACACCACGAGCATCTACTATACCCATTCTCTCAAACATCTCATGGCACAAAGTCAAGAACCCATGAGGAATCTTGCTCTTACCACCCTAAAATAGGGGTGATTTAATCTTCTAAAACCTCTCATAACACTGTTGCTTTGTTATCTTTAGAATAACCTCAGGACCAATCTGAAAACCCACAGCCGGAGTCGGAATCACTAGCGGCTAACTCACCTAATCTTGAATATCCAAAGTCTAATGCTGACTTGGAGTGTATGCTTCTAATCTAGCCTGAGAACCATGTAGTGTACCTATCACACCACCCTTAGAGAAGTTCTCCAGCACACCGAGCAACCTTAACAAAGTGTCCTGAAATAAGGGAGCTCCTAGCTCAGGAGGAACGTGGTCCTCAACAACCTAAACATGTGGCTCAAGTGAAGCCTAGATCTACCTCTTGCTAGTGTCGCTTCACAAACACGAGTTTAGTCGGTGCTACTCCACAAGCACGACCTCTACTTATGGCCCTACCTCTACCCATAGCTGGTGTTTCTGCAACAGCCTTGGGGGCTGCCTCGCCCTACCACTGGACACAGAAGCTCTATTCCTTGGTATCTTCCAAAACAATATACAAAAAGTCAACCCGAGCGAAGGCTACCATGCACGATAAGAAAGAATGAACAAAGGACGTTTGATAATTGTCTTCATAGCCTGTCGAAGATAATCAGACGTATTTGTATCGATCCTCAAGATTCTACTTAGACTAAACTTGTACACACGTGAGACCACGAACCTGGGAGGATACCATTTCTCGCGACCCAAAAGTGGACATGATGGCACTTGGCTATTCCTACCAAGAAAAGTCAGCCTCATTACAATGAATCGAAAGAAAAATGGAAATATAAAGCAAGAAAAATAAAAAGGTGAAAAAATATTCATTCTAAACAATACCCCAAAATATGGTTGTCGTGTGTACAAGCCTCTAATATATAAAGTGAGGAATTAATAAATAAGTACAAGTCTCACTGTCTTGGCTTCTTAAATAGAACAAAGCATAACATAAAAGAAAAGTGGGCCAACAGAGATGATAAACAGCTAACTCTCAAGTCTTTCAACAAGCCTCAAAGTCAGAAGAAGAAAAAGAATGATCAAACAATACCGGGCTCGGAATTTACACAAGTGTAGAAGTAATGAATAAGTACCATCAACACGGTACCGAACAAGTAACCTAGTAAACTAGGAAACCTAGCTAGAATAAAATGCTCCTTTCATCCCAACTAAACCTCCACATATTACAACCTGCATATAAATTATTATCCCAATCTAACAGTTCTACAATATGCAAGTCACAATGGTCAAAGGTTATAGATCAATAGTTGTTATACTCCATTATAACTCACGTCAAATAGTGTACGACATATTGGTGATTCCTTAATTATTTAACTTAAGAAGTCTCCACTTTATTAATTTTAAGGTAAATTAGGACACCTAAATATTTAACTAAGGTAATGCTCAGTTAAACTCCAATATATGGTCTACATAACTTAAAATGATTCTAGGTACGGGTTCTAGTTATCCTAAACGGAAGGGGTTAAGCATCCTTTAAGAATTGTTAAAAAATGATTACCGATCAAAAGTACAATTCAAAGATTGATACAAATCTATTTAAGACAAATGTTCACCTTCTTTGCAAAGTTATGCGCTCTTAACGCAACAAACAAGTCAAGTAACAAGTGAAAAAAAAGTTAATTAAAAGTCATTTTAAGACAAGTTAATATACTAAACCCAATATCGGAAAAAAAAAGGTGAGCGACTACATCTTTGTCACAACCCAGACCGTCGTGATTGGCACCCACTCTAACCCTCCGGTGGAAGAAACATTAATACTAATCAGCTAATTCACAATCTAGACATTTAAAGATACGAAAGAAGGTTTAAATATAGAAATCAAATAGAGTTCTAATAAACTCCAAAAAACTAACAAATCATTATAAAACATTACGGAAGTATTCCCTTCAAACTGAAAGTCAATGTACCAAAACTCTAACAAGAAACCATAAGTCTAAAGAAAATGGGTACAGCCCAATTAAACATGTGAATATCTAAAGTACTAACCTAAGTACGAATAAGATGGACAAAGCAAAAAAGAGAACTCATGGTAGCCTAGAAGAACTAGCTCACCCTTGAATTCGAATCGATCATTGGTCTTCTAAACGAGCTATGTCAGTAGCCGCCTGAAGATGCCCTGTACTCAACAAAGAAAGAGCAAGTGCAGTATCAGTATACAACCATAGTGTACTGGTAGGATCACGCGATTATTCCAACAAATGAAACATATACAAGTAACCACAACATAATAAAACAGGCATATACCGAACATATACATTATCAGTCATTATTTCATGATCAATGTACAATTCCACATTCTCAATAATACCTCTATATGACAATCAATGGTCCTGTCATGGAACCCATACCCATACTGTTAGTGTACTGGAACGTGCTACCCGATCCAAATTAATGTGCCGGACGTGACACCCAATCCCATATATGCGCCGGAAGATGGCACCCTATCCAAGTTAGTGTGTTGGAACGTAACACCCAATCCATTCAACTAGCCACAATCACAATCACAATGTACATTCTCATAATCATACAATCAAGTGTTGGTTCATGGCATGCAATCATTCATTCGTACTCATTTACGATTAGTGTGATCAATAGTGCAACATCCGCATACATACATGCATTATAATGAAGTAATTACTAACATACATCACACAAACATAAAATCACATCCATCACCTACCTCGAACAAAGCTTGAACCCTCCTATGAAACTTGATTCTTCCCTTTTTGGATTCTTTCCACTTGTTCTTGGTCTACAAACAATCAATATAACGCGAGGATCAATAAACGAGGCCTAATTACCTGGATTACATTGACACTATCAACCATAAGCCAAACCCATGATCCTACTATGCAACTAGGGCTTTCCGTACCATCAAAGCAATTCAAAAACCCTCCCTCAACAATAATTACCCATGAATTTACATCCTACGGATCGAAAAATGAATTCGGGGAGTAAATACCTTACCTTTAGCTTCAAGAATGTTGAAAAGCTGTCAAGAAGTTACTCTGGTTCGCCTCCTAACTCTTAAAAATGAAGTTTGCAGAATAATGACGTTTTTGGGGTTTATTTCTAACTTAATTCGCGACTGGCCCGCTATGGGAACCCCCAACCCGTCACAACGGTCCTGCCCTGGCGGAAATAATCCTGCCACAACGGCTTGCACGGAAACACTGAGTCAAATTAAGAGTTCCAACCTCCCATTTCACAACACACCTTCAATCCATGACACTCAGAAACTATCCGTTCACGCTAAGATCAGTTCGGGAGTTCTACTAGCCCGAATTCAATTACGTAAAGTCGTACGAGTTCCTTTATGTCTTAGCTATCCCCTCATGCAATCAAATTCATTATTAGATCTCTCATTTGTTACCAGATTTTCCTAGACCTCACTGACTTACGGTTTCATCCAAATCTGGACTAGGTTAGGAATTCTCAAGTTACTACGAAAAAGTTTGTCGGCCCAAAATTTTTTCCCCGATGGCTTTTCTATAACGACGGGAACAGATCGGTACAGTCTTACAATTATTTTTCATTAATTTGCACAAGTTCAAACATAAGTTAAAACAAAAACACAAATATAGGTGCAAAATAATGAGTAAAACGTTAGTCAAAAGATAACTACATATATGTATGCATTAAAAATGTAATGCTTTGAGATGAGGAGGAAATGCGGGATTTTCTTTTGGGGTAGGTAAATCTCTCTAGACATGGGAAACATGCATATATTGATCGCTTCTCTAATTTGGATAGAGATGGAGTCATATAGAAACTCCAAATGCGCTCCCGAGTGTACATGTATAATAGAAAAAGGAAAAGGAGATTAGTAAATGTGATTTAACTTTAGATAATATTGAATAAGAATACATATAGGGAAGTAAGTCACACCACGAAAAACAAAGATCTTGACTACCAGAGAAATATGCAAGCTATGGAGAGAATACACATTTGCAACTAACGAACTTTATACCGACTCCAAGGAACTAAACAACTCTACAAATCTTTCAAGCATAAGCAAAACTCAAATCCATTTATATTTAAGCCATAAATGAACTAAGTGAAGTTGTACCATATTACTTTAGATTCACGCATGTTAATTGCTACTACTTAGGCCAAAACAGAAACAAACAAAAAAAAGATTAAAAAATTAATCTGCACTATACTTAACAGAACAAGAAAGAGGGACAAAACATTGACTTATATTTATATGTTCACATCACTGCTTTTCTTTACATTTGCAAGAAAAAAACACTACACTTAACAGAACAAGAAAGGAATTTAAAGAAACCTACACTTGTGTGTGTGTATATATATATATACATAGAATAGAGATAAAGAATTAAAACCTACGGAATATGCCTAAAATAATTGGTTCACTTGCACTTTAAAAAAAGACATAATCTATGTAACATTTTTAACTTAGTATACATTAAAAATACACCATCTGTACAGATAAACCAAAAATAAATTTATTACATAAAATACCAAATCCATATTAAACTGGAACGAAAAAGAAAAATAAATAAATTGATTTTCCGCAAGAATGTAAATCTTAACATGAGATCATACATTAAAATTGCAACGTCAAAAGTAGGAAAAAAAATGGGTTCATATCTCAAACACAAAACACAAATTCATTCTTTAACATATACCTTCAATACAGTAAAGCTAGCAAAATTACCTGTTGTGGGGAAGTGAACGGAGCTCTCTTTACCTCGGATCTACCCTCGAACATGGACTATTTCGGACTCGACCACGCACAAGAATCCAAGGCCAGCGAAAACAATGAAAAGTTTAATATTTCCGAGAGTAAAAGAGGTGTTTTGGGACGTTTTTGGATGTGTGTTTGATGGCGGAAAATTGTCCAGAACATGATCTAAAACGGATGCCTAAGGCTTGTATTTATAAAAAAAATTCTAAGGTTCGGAGAACTCTTTTGGGCGGGATTTTGAATCTTTCAAATTTTTGAAATTTTGTTCCGACTATCCATTCAAACTTGAACGTTTTTGAATGAGACGAAATCAGTCTTCACGTGTGATTCAAACAAAGGAAAACTGATTTGCTTCAGGTTATACTTGAAGAGGGGAAACTTTGATTGTGCTTTTGATATGAAATCGGGAAGAGGGATGGATGGGGACACCACTGAAACATCCCAAATTTGTACGGAAAATAAAGAAAGAGCTTCTGTCAATGATGAAAAAGATTGCAGATTTTGCTGAAAAAGAAAACAGAGAAGCGGCAAGCCTCTAAGTATGTATTTGGTTTATTTTGGACAAATTTGATATCAGAGCTATGGATAGTATAAGAAGTAAAGAACAACACAGACATGAATTAATCAAGGCAATCATAGAGAAACGGTACGAGTTAAAACATAAACAAGAAAAACTTAATTATAATATATACGCAGGAGTATGTCAAAAATCTCTATTAGCTAAAAAAAAATATTATTTGAATTACAACTACAAGTACAATGAATAGAATATAAACTAAAACACAATCTATAATGAATAAGGAAGAATTTGCTATAGATGAAAAAACCTATGAAAATCAAGAAGGATTAAAAATAAAAATAATATTTTCAAGCTTAGGAAGGAGATATAAAAAAATAGGTGAAAATTTATATCTAATGATAGAGAAAGAAACAGTAAGATTAGAAGATAGTCTAACAGCCATGGTACGAATAATTAAAGAAAATGAAGAAATAGACAGGAAAAAGGAGATAGAAATTATTAAACAACAAGCAAAACTAGAAATACAACAAATAGAAGAAACAAAAAATGATAAGATAATTGCTTTAGAAAAAGAATTAGCTACACTAAGAGAACTATGTGCAACTAAACAGAAAAAAAGAGAACTCGAAACAAAATTAAAAAATGAAATAGAAAAATTTAAAGAAAAGTTACGGATCGAAGAAAAAGAAGAACCAGATATAAGAATAGATGATATAAATAAAGACAATATAAATGAAGACCACTCAGATCAAAGTTCAGATATAAGCAAAACATATACAGAAATGTTAGCAAATCTAGAAGACAAGGATATAAAATCTACAGAAATAAATACGGGAGATATTCAGGATACAAAAGCAAGTACATCAGGAGTTAAAAACCCCAGAGAAGTAAATCCCAATTATTATACAATTAGTTATGAACAATCTGATAGGTATGATAGTATATGGAATAAAAGATTAAATAGAAAATGGACACCAACTTCAGCAACTACGCAAAATAATTTTTTAGATCTAGACTGCGTAACAGATATAAATCAAACAATTCAATTATGAGTAGGATATATATCAAAACAACTAATAGATAATAAAATAGGAATGACTGAAGTATCAGGATATATAGAAAGAACACTTATAGGAACAGTAAAACTATGGTTACAAAATCTAACAGATGAAAGTATAAAAACATTAAAAAATAATAAAAGAATAGATGGTGAAATAGCAACAACACCAATTGACATATTAAATAAATATGAAATAGCTATAAGAAATGAATTTAGTAGTACGACTACAGAAATAGAAGAACAAAATAAAGAAAAACAGTTAAAAAGAAATTTAATGTTAAAATTAGCACTATGTAATATGTGTTATATGGAAGAATCTACGTGTGTATTTAGAGAATATTATTATAACGGAACATATAGTACAAAAGAAAGAAAAGAAATACGACGGTTATACTTTACAAAATTACCAGAACCCTTCAGTTCAAAGATAATAAAAGACTGGAAGGAAGCAGGACTCAAGATACTTTAGGAGCAAGAATAAGATACTTACAAAAGTGGTATTCAAAAATATGTGAAAAATATAGAGAAGAAATAAAAATGAAAAAAACCATAATAAAAAACTTTGCATGTTGTAAAGATAAGATAACATCCCAATTTGGATGTAATGATAATTACTATAAAAAGAAATACAGAAAACCGGGTAAATATAAAAAATATAAAACCCAGTATAAGTACAAAAGACCTCGAAGAAGATACTACATAAAAAATCATAATAACAAAAGACCATTTAGACAAAAGAAACAAATAACTGAATGTACCTGCAATAATTGTGGAAAACTAGGACACATAGCTAAAAACTGTAAATTACCCCAAAATCCTAAGAACAAATATCCGAAGTAATAATCGATAATGAAGAAGAATATACACAAATAGAATATATAGATTATGAGTTAGAAATTGATTATACTATATATGAATTATCCGCAAATGAAGTAAATGAAGAAGAGGATAATAATATAGATGATTGAAAAAGACGTACATATAATAACCCAAGAGGATCATATAACTGAAGAATCTACGCAACAAAAAGTAATATTTGATATAAATATATTTGAACAAATAAAAGGAAAAGAACTAGACCTAAGTGTAGAAAAAATATTTAAAGTACCAATAATAAAAAATCTATTTAAAAGACCAAAAGAAGAATATTACGTAGTAAGCCAAAAAGAACACATAATAGATTGTAAATACACCAAAGGAAAATCGAAAATACCAATAATAAATAAAAGAATAATAAACAAAGAAATACAAGAAATTAAAGCTAAAGACCCAATAAAATATGTACACCTAGGAGGAACAAAAATATTAATAAAAGCATGTTTCAAAGAAGGAATAGATACACCAATAGAAATATATCTAGCAGACGACAGAATAGTAGAACCTATAGAAAAAAGTATAATAAGTGCAGTAAAAGGAAATTTAATATACCAAAAATTCAAATTTATAATAAGCGCCAATTATTCAGTAGCAGTAAACGACAAGAACATAGATAAATCTCTAGTATTATATTGGAAAATGTTAGGAATACTTAAAACCTTTGCATAAAAAATTAAAGAAAGATGTAGACTATCATTTTGACAATAAAGACCAAGAACAAATACGGAAAATAAAATTATTATGCAAAAATTTACCTAAATTATGCTTTCCAGATGAAAATAAAGAATTTACATATATAGTAGAATCAGATGCAAGTGAAATAAGCTACGGAGGAATATTAAAATATAGATATAATAAAGAAAAGGTGGAACATCATTGCAGATATTATTCAGGAACATTTACAAACCCCGAAATAAAATGGGAAATAAATAGAAAGGACTTATATTCAATATATAAATGTTTATTAGCCTTTGAACCATACATCATATATAACAAATTTATTGTAAGAACATATAATACGCAGATAAAATGGTGGATAACAAGAAAGGTACAAGACTCAGTAACAACCAAAGAGATACGAAGACTAGTATTAAATATATTAAATTTTACATTTACAATAGAAGTAATATGTACTAACAAAAATGTTATTGCAAATTGCATTTCAAGACAAAGCTACACAGACTGAAAAAGAAAATACTATAGAAGAAATACTTAAAGCTATGACTCTACTTTGCACAAAAGTAGAAAATATTGACAAAGAGCTACAACAAATAAAAAGTTAGCAGCATGACTATAAAAATGCGGAGCTAAGTCGATCAGAAGACTTAAAAATTCCAGAGCTACAAGGTGACGTTGGGAAACACCTAAAAACCCATAATGATTTGTTACATGCAGCTACAGGAAGCACATCTGCAACAAAAGAAGAAAATAAAACCAGATATGTTAATACTATTATGAATAAAATATTCAAAAAATTATTTATGCCAAAAAACCAAAAAGATCCATTATTCATACCACCTCAGCTAAACACATATAAAGAAAGCCTAGGACAAAACAAAAAGACTTATAACCATATAACCAGAGCCTATATAGAGAACATCCACAAAATACAGACCTTTTTAAACCAAAATTCAAGATCCAAAAATACAAAAAACCCCATGAAGATTATATTACACAAAACCTACAGGGATATAACAAGCTGGTTACACAACCAGGAACAAGTACAAATCTAGTAGGAACTTGCTACAACTATCGATTATTAAGTACCGTATATACCCAAACAGGAGATGAAATATCTACGAAACCAGAGTTACATAAAGCATTTATGCATTACAAAAGGATAACTAAAGAAAAACTTTTTTATATAAAGTTCTATTCAACACCAGCGGAAATATTGTATGATGAAATTAAACCTGTCATCCAAGTCATAAAAATCGGATTAACCAGAGAAATGATAATACCAGAAAAAATAGAACAACAAGACGAATTACAAAAGATAGAGATACCAGAATTTTAAGCAAGAAAACGAATTATAGGAATAACTACAATTTTGAACGAGTTAACAACCAACCATTTAAATGTAAATTCAGTATGGAGTTATTATGCAAGAGAACAAACTATGATATTGTCACGACCTAAAAATGGACGTGATGGCACTCGTCTTAACCCACCAAGACAAGTCAGCCTAAAACTCAACCATTACAATAAAATGCGGAAATTTTATAATAAACTCAAATATACCCCCAAAATCTGGTTGTCACGTGTACAAGCCTCTAAAGTATTACAATTGAATCAAAAGAAAAATACAAGTCTCATATGACATTGTTTCTAGAGTAGAACAAGATCATAAACAGGAGTAAGAAGGATCGCTGAGAAGACAAACAACTACCTCACAAATCTCCCATAAGCCTCGAAAAAGAAGAGAATAACAAGTACCACAAAAATCCAGGCTCGTAACCTACAAAAATTTGTAGAAGCAAGGGGTGAGTACCAAACCACACGG